>JAQGCM010002736.1:0-10532 GCA_034699705.1 Hymenaphorura dentifera
ATTAGTTTGAAGACCAATCTTATGAGACCAACTAATATTTTTGAGACGACCCCACCCGAAATAAATTGCGGGAGCTCCATTGTGAGAAATGTCTTTTATCTCTCTTCCCAGCCCTGTTCGTGTCTTCCTTTATGTCTCTTTTCTAATTTATTGTTTTCTCTCTTCTTCTTTTCTCTTCCATCCACAAATGTTATTTTCTCCAAGGAAAACGAACGCTATGGTGGAGAGGGAGCAATTCTCATAACAATAAAAACCTCTGCTCTCTCTGACATTTCACAATTTTCACCAATCTCAGCTCAAACGATAAATATTACTTGCTCTCTTTCTCCAGTGTCTTTTTCACTTCTTAACTTTTCAACTTTTTTTCATTTAATTTGACGTTTCCCTTTAGCTCTAAACTTCTTTGGAATCAAAATGACAAAAAGTTAGTGAGAACAAAACGAACGCCAAAAGTACTCGAGGACGTAGAGGAAGAATAAAACATTGTCAAACTTGCCAGTAAGAAGCTCTGAAGCAATTTCTTGGTCAGGCTCCGCTTCAAGTCTACTGCTTCTGGTTTTAAGAAAATGGAGCGAGTGAAACCAAGTAAGTGATGCAAGAATGTGGGGTTTCCAACCAAGTTTGAAATTTAAACTTGACGAAATGCTGGTACTTTGAAAAACTTGATTGCTTCTACTAACTTAATTTAAGAACAATCGTAAAAGTTTGTTCAGTTTGTTGTGGACTACGATACCACAAACTCGAATAAGACGAAGTAAGGCAGGCAAAACAACATCTAATTAGGTTGTTCTGTACTTGAAAAACTAAACATGAATTCTCAAAGGTACAAATTGAGTTTTGAGTTATTTTCTCTCTTCTTTGTAACCAATCTACATTTTATACGTCGAATGAAATGACAACTCTCAATTCAGCTTCAGCTGAGTCAAAACTCAAAAGTGAGGCAATTTTGGTATGTGTTTTTAAAGAATCGGGCCTGATCTTTGCAACAATCGTAAAATATGGTTTCAAAACAAATCTCCTGAGTGATATCATAAAATCTTGGTACTGAGGGTAAGATCAGGAGAAAGTTTAAATTATCTGGTGACAGTTTGAAATTTCTGTAACTCGTGCTGTATGCCGTACGTTATGTCAGAAAATACTAAACTGTAGAGCCAGTCAACATTCAGCAACCCTACAAAAATAAAAATTTATGGGAGTGTAAAACCAAGCAAGTAAGCTTCTTGTTTATTCGCAAAAACTTGACTTTACCAAGAACCTCATGTCAAAATGCAAAAGCGTAGAATTCTGTGAAACAGCAGTGGTAATAAATAAAACTGGTCCAAGGATTATTTCAGCTACCAGTCAAAGCCAAAAGGACGAAAACTAACGCGTCAATATTCCGCACAATCTGCACCAGTTGTCGATGCGCTGTATTCAAAAGATTCGTGAGTAATTACCTAAAGCAAAACTCAACAACAATGAGCGTTGTGCCATGCAGCCGACAAGATTGTAATTGATAAGAAGTGACAACTTGCATCATGGACATGTCTTTTAAATTGGCAACTTTACATTGGATTAACATTGATTCGTCCATCATATAATTAAGAATGACTTGTCAATTTTTTCAAACTCTAAAGCTCATTCACGTGTCATTCTTCTAATGACAAGTGAATGTTCTTGCACAGCAGAGGCAATTACAGCATTTTGACTGGAGTCCATTTTTCATAGTTTTCCTAGTTTAATTCTCACATGGCGATTGCAATTCTAAGATTCAAGCCGGCAAACAAACCTTGGAAAGCAAAATCATGTTTCAGAGATTGTGAAGACTATATGCACTATTGTGCAATTTAATAAACTACAGTGACTCATTTAATTTAACACAAAATCGAGCTCCGTATTTAAGAGCAAAGAAATTGCATCAAAATTTAGACCAAAGTCTGTCAAATATTTACTTAAAAGGAATACATTCTATTTTCGAGAAAAGCTGCGCAACATGATCTACTGGTTCTCGACGAAAAGTGAACACTGTATTAAAAAAGAATTTTTGCATCATTTGTTTTAAGGAAAAATGGGTGCCATCAATTATGAAATGTGATAAAATGTAATTTCTCATCTTGTGGGGAAAACAAGATTGCTGCAGAGCCCAACAGTATTTCCAAGATTAGCAGTAATTGACTTCAAAATTCGGTCGATTTATTTTTGTCTCTCACACGAATCTCTTCCTTCCTTTTATAATATACTGAATCACAAAATCCACAGAGACTGACTGCAAGGAAAGGCATTGCTTAAACTCATTTCCACATCTCATCTCATCTAAATCGGTGGGACTGGGAGAGCGGGTCTGTGATTTTCTAAAGTGCCTGGAGTAGAATATTGCAAATTGGAGTCACGACGAATGCAGAGCAGAGAGAGAGAGCAAAATGCAAAGGCATCAGACCCACACACCACCAACCACACCAAAGCAGAGCATCTAGTTTGATCTCTCCAGATCTCATTTGATTTAATGACTTGCAATTTAAAATTAGACAAATGCGAATAAATTATCATCTGGAGGCAGACATTAATGGTTGTTTAGGGCATTGTAGTAATTCCCGCACAGATGTGCATACAATGAACATGACTTTTGGCTATGACTCGAAATTGTTTACGGCAATTTATCTTTGACCTGCCACGCCAAAGAATCATTGCTCACAAAACTTTTCTTTCATACTCTGCGCCCGTGCCACAAACAACCAACACAATTGTAACACAATGTACAAATGTACAAATACAAAAAACAGCTCTATTGTAATTGTAATCATTTCCTTTCCGCCTGCTCTCTCAACTCGTTTTTAATGTCACTAATATCTCAACAAAATAGTGTCGTAATTAGTAATGAAAACATTACTAATCTCGTCGCAATTTTTCACAAGAACTCTACGTTTCGTGAAGGCGGTATCTATACATCCGAGAATGACCTCGTCGGGTGCATGGGCTCTCATCTAAACATCATCACAATAAAATTTGGAATGTTTGTCAAAGCAGATTGCTTGAGTTGAATGTTTGTACAAGATGAGTGACGAATAATTCTACTTGCTCCTACTACTGCATTCATTGAATGAAAGAGAGTACGGCCGCCAAATATTCCCTTTGGTCCGTTTCGACTCTATTTCATTGCTCTGAAAGACTGACTTGTCTCTCTTCTAAACCCTCCGTAGGTAAATAAAAGCTTGAATTCATGGAAAACCGAAAAGTTTATTTATACTGTACGTCGTACGCTAGGTAGTCAGTTCAGTAGTAGAAAGTTAGGAAGTAGCTAGTGATATTTCGGATTTGGAGTCTGTTCTCTGCTCTATTCTCTGTGTGTGTTATGACTGAATGTCTACTCCATTATTCATTGCATTTGAACAAGAGTGAGTGAGTGCAAGAAATGACCTCATGGGATCCTTTATACACTTTCTTTATGTCGTACCTTGTCGTAATAATAATATTTCAATAAATATCCGCATCACAAACTCAGTTACTCAGTCAGTAAAAGGCCAGGCCGAAGGCACTCACTCAAGTGTGTATGAATCAACCTCTAAACGTAAACTATAAAACTGTCGAGGGTACGGAAGTAATAAAACCGGAAGAAATTTCGCTGACACAGCATTGTTCGTGCTGTGCTGAATCGTGCGACAATTTCAATTCCAGGCGAACCAAAACTCCCGAACCCAAAATTCATGGGTTTCCCAATAAAGTTTGCTCAGGTGGAAACAATAAAATTCAGCATGTACTACTCTCTCAAGACGAGTACATCACAAGTCGTCGTTGTCTTTATATCGACATCTTTATTAAAATTATTGGAGAACGTAGCAGGAACGGAGCTGACTGTATAAAATTTGTACTACTACTCAAAATAGACTCTGACGAACCCTGTCCCAGCTGCAGTCAGTGTATGTATGTGCTTTTGCCTACGACATGACAAGTAGTCCTCTTAATTTAAAACTTCATCCCTCTCGCTCTCTCTCTCTCTCTCTGTATACATTGAGTGTAGAATTTCCTATTTGGTAATCTCGAGTGTACCTACATAAATACTCAATCACTTTGATGAACCACGACGATAATGAACCGGCAGCACAGTATGGTGTTTGGTTGGTTTGGTTCATGGACAATACAAAATCCTGGCACTTCTAAAGAGCCCTGGACTTGTACCACGAACAATTCAACTATGCAGGAAAGCAAAGCAATACAGCACAGCAAGTCTCATCCGTTCCTCGTTGAAATCTCTATCTACAACATACAAGTTCATATCTACTTTTAAATTTATATTTGCTTCGGTTCAGGCAGAATCTCGAGCGAGCTGAATGCGTGAACAATCAAAAACACTTTTGTTCCGCCGAGTGAAAAGAAATACAGAGAGAGTTCAAGGCGGGTGAGAGATAGAGGCGGGTAGAAGAATATAAATCTGATTCTAGAATTCTGGAGCGTGAAGAAACGCTTTAGTTTTGTATTAGCTCCACTCTAATGGACAACAATACAATACAATACGAATGATACGAGTACGATGCAAGCAAATACCAAAGCGTTGCTCCAAACTCGGGACAACTTGCAAAACAAATAAAGTGTAAATAACATATGCAGATGACTGCTTGTTCTACTATTGCTTTTGCACTATATTTTTCTCAAGATGCAGCCTCCGAGCCAACATGATAAAATCACCAAAGAAAAAGCCCAAAATAATTGAACAGTTTTGTTGCTCTCAGAAAATTGGATTCTTGAAATTTTACAATTTGAAATATGAACGTTGAAGTGCTGAGCAAAGCAAAACCAGAAGATTCACGTACGTTTCCCCACCACCCGAATGTAAATAATAGCGAGGGAACGAGGCAAGATCTTGTAATCCAATTTAAAACTCATTCTAGACTACATGGTCTGTATGGTAAATGTTTGCTTTGGTCGGATATACCATCTCTGTGCAAACCAAGCGCGTTGTTGGCTTTTGTTAGAACTAGAGCGAAGAGCGTCTAAAATTAATAGAATGGTGTCATTAAGGTAATTTCTAGTTTGTAATTTTCACAAGAAACCGGTGGTGGGGGAATGTTGGAGAGCTTCCAGAATCAGTTCAACAATACCGTGTAATGATCCAAGGAGGAATTCTGCAAAGAGTTTTGAGGCGGGTGCTGATTTGTGAGTAATTTGGAATTAGTGATGCTTTCTTAGAAGACCACATTTTCAAACAAATGCTCTCGTTAAACTCATGGCATGGTACTTTTCATGTTCTAGAATTCCAGATGATGGTCAGACAGAGTTCTGAGAGTTCAATTCAAAATTCATTTTATTGTAATGCAAAAAATTCAACTGTCCTGCTTTGCATTGCATTGGAAGGCTTCGGAAACCTAATAATCTTTTGCGCCATGTGCTGCCACTGCCACACTGTCTCCCCTTGATCTAAATCTAAAATATACGGATTCAGATCTCATCGGATTCAATTCAATTTTCTCTCCGTTTTTTTTTGTGTATGTATGAATCCAAGGCGGAAGTATGTGCGAGAATCTGTCTCTCGCACACTTGAATCCATTCTACTTTCGATGATATGACTTTTTGCATTTTTTTTTGACTTTTTCTCAAATCCTTGCGAGCACCGTTAGTCCGAGAAACTTAAGCTGACACGCGGGCATTTGCATGCTAGCAAAAGTTGCAAATCTGATTCTCCATAAGCTGCAATGCTTTACGTGATGTTCCAAAAGCCAAACTTAGTGAGTGTGCCATATGCAAGGGACAGACAGTTCCCGCGTATTCTGCACTCTTAGCAAGGCAAATGGAATATTTGATTCGACTGCGAAAATCAATTGCATGAGTGTACAACCAAGTAATGTGTGTGTGGACTATAAATCCAAAGCCTAGAAAAATGTCTGAAAGTGTAACTCAATTCCTTTGCTTTGCAAAGTAGGCAGGCGGGGAAAAAATGCTTTTATGCATGACAAACTGTAACTAACGTAAAAAAGACGAACGAGAGATTACTATTCTGTCAAATTGCAAAAATAGACGTACCGACGTACGCTACGTAGAAAACTCAGCATTTTCTCATGACAAATTTTGAAATGCGAACTTCTGAGACAAATATTTACGTCTGAGAAAGTTTATATTTGCGCACAAGCTATTCACACACATTTTGATGAGACATATGTGTGGAGTTGTTGTGAGACCAAGTCCGTGTCCATTTCTCGCGCTTTTCTATAAGGTTAAAAGTTATGTTTTGTATTTGTTTACGCTCACGCCTAGGTACATACAAGAAGGTTGTGAAGAAAACTGTTAAAGAAAATTGACTCTGATTTTAGAAAATGAAATTGTGCGGTTTGCCATTGCCGTCATAGCCTTTTAGTAGAAAGCAAACACAAGCAGGAGGAGGGTGAGATGGGAATGGAAACTGTAAAGTGTCGGGTTGCAAAGTACAAAGTATGTGTAGTTTTATGAGCGAGAAATTTGAGACGGCATTCCTAAATCCCTAAGCTGGTTACATGAGAATAGCATGTAGTTTATAGTCCTTTTCAAATCGTTATGTAATGTAACTCAAGTAATTATCATTTACCCATGGGACAGCTACAAATTGCATTGTCTTCCAAGTCTCGTTTGACCCTCGAGGATGAATTTAGAGATGATGACGACGATGAGGATGACCCCAGTGAGCCGAGCAGAGGGGAAGACGATGATGATGATGAAGACAATGAACTGGGAAAAAGTCTCGTGGTGGTTGTTGAAGAAGGGCCATTTTGACCATTTTGAATCGTCAAAAGATCTACTTGTTCCCTGAGTGTCTTTAATTGTTGGTCAAGGAAGAGGACTTGAGTGGTCAAGAGAACCAAGAAGATGGACAAAAAGGTTGTGACCGTAGCATGGAAATTCCATTTTCTTCTCCTGCTATTCGTACTACTTCTGCTCTGACAACAACCACTGCTTTGACTCTCAAGAAGATTGACTTGCTCCGTATCACTTTGCTGATGATGACCTCCTTGACCAATGCTCTCGTCCACACCCACCACACCAACACCCATATTACCGATAAATATTAATTATCGTCCAAATGTAAAGCTAATTAAGCAACTAATTCTAATCATAGTAGTCAAACTTTTGTACTGCATCTTTCCCTAGCTTTTTGTTCGCCCGAATTCTACTAAAATCACCCATGCACCGGAATATCAATTAACCTGCCGTCATGGTTTTATTTTTTGTGCTGCTGAAATTTTAGTCGGTCTATTTTTCTTAACGTTTGGAGCGGTGCATGGTATTATTTTGCAAAGGTTTCATGTGCTCAACTTTCAGGCGGGTTGCGAATACAAAAACAACAACAAAAGTTTTGTTTTGTACACCTACCCGTAGCGTAGGTTCGTGTTTAGTTCTCAAAGTCTTGCAGCAATGTGTATTTTTTTCTGCGGGTAGAATTTCTCGCCTCTGCTCCCCCAAACACCCAAAACACAACTGCCAAAAGCCTCTCGACTCTTCGTCTCTTTTTCATCTTCTCTTCTGTCTCCATGGATACTCACAAGAGTGGCATTCCAATGCATAGACGGCGCACCGCACTTGGTTTCAGGGTTCTTGTGGTGGTTAGCGGACCTTCAGGAGGACATACAATGTGTAGTAAACTAGTACTACCTTAGTACCTTACAAAATTCGAAAGGGTTGGACTTCATCTCACAACAGTCAAGCGGCACTTGCATAATATTCTACACCAAGATCAACCTATAGCTACATTCATTTGGACACACTTTTAGTTTTAGTCAAGTCCGACGATCTGATCTCTCTGTCTCCCCACACACTGCACTACTTGCCTATCTTTCGTTGGCAATATTCCCTTATGTGGATAATAACTCATCTTTGACACTTCCAGTCTGCCCACCCTGTCACAAGTCAATGGGAAATGAAATCATCATCCCCTAGTCCGTAGTCCGTCAGTTCTCTCAACTCACTTAAGGACTTTCGGATGAATGAATGAACGAAAACGAAAACATGTCCACGTGTAGTCAGTCACTTGTTCAAAATATGTGTTTTGCATGAGCGAAAAGATATCACTGTCGGGAATGCAATGCAGAAAAAGTGTCACTTTCAGATTTTCGGGCAAAGAAATTGTTGATATTGGACAGAAAAGAAAGCAATTCGTATTCGCCAACTCATTATCACCCGGGAATGGGGCCCAAGCACGAGCAGATTAGCTGTCATCAAATTTAATGTTCCCAGGCATCTGTGTCGGATCTGTTTTTAAAGGAAATTCTTTGGGATGAGATGCTAAAAGCGGATGCGGGAATTCTTTTTAGCTTCCACTACGTACATACGAGAGTGCGACTTGTGACGAATTCTCATCTAACATTTCCAACATATTTGATTTGCAATGTGAATAGTTTGCTGACAACTTTCACTCTGCACCTCCATTTCCATCTCCACCTTAAGTTACGTGCCATGTCATTTCTGCCAGAGAGTCGAGGAGAAAAAGAAAATCAACAGAAGGCAAAAAGAGAGTAGAGTAATAGTTAGGATCTCGTAGAAATTCTTGACTTGGTGCCAAGTCAAATTATGGGAAATGGGCGGAAATACATGTACGTAACGTAACTTCAAAGTTACAGTGGGGATCTCTTCTCAAAGAGAGAACGGTTACAAGTCACGAATGAGATGGGTGAGGATGTTTAATTTGTGTTGTTAAAGTACAACCATATAAGTGCACAAGAATTTACTCTAATAAAACTCACTCAGCAAAGGAGTCCACACGACGAGTGCTGTACATGTAAGGGAACCGGAACTAGTCTGACAAGATTTTGTCCTAAGCGCATCTCCCACCTTACGAACTCGAGTATTACGAGTACTGAATGTTATTGTAATTTTCATTGTAACAAGTCAAATTTTAATAGCCTCATTTAAATAGAAGGCTTTTCTTGGCAAAAAAATGAGAACAATGATCGGTTCAATAGAAGTTTTAGCTTGGCAGACCAAAAAATGCGAACATTTAACGCCTGAGAACGTCTGATCGAAACAAAGTTATTTGGCATTTTGAAAAAAGTCAAGCTTTGTACATAGAAAAAATACTACAACTGCAGTGGTTATCTAGCAATGATTTAATGGTTTTGCAACAGAGCAATTACCCAGGTTCTGAAAAGTTTCGGTTTCAGATTTGTTTGGAGTCAATGCCAACTGAAAGTATTCGGTTGACGAAATGTGGTTCAGATTTGCTAAAGTTTCTCCTTCGCTTGCGCCCTACCCGTGAATATCAAATTGTTAATTATTTTATGAATTTTGGATTGTCCTGCCAACCTTATTAAATTTTGTTACAACCAACCGCAACCGGTAAAACTCTAAGCGAAACTGCCTGCCGTGGAAATGGCTTCGACCAGCGAAACTTCTTAAATTTCGGTTGCCAGTCGAGTGCAATGTTGCAATTCGGTCGATTTGAAGCGAAACTGAAACTGAAGTTTCCTCAGACATGACTACGAACCGGTCATTATTGCTTTTTCCTCAACTGTTTAATTGCTTGAATATTTATGAATAAAAACTTAGCAAAAGCATTAACTTCAAGTAATACGGAAATGCTAAAAGTAAATAGCAAATCCTGGGAAACCGTATGAATATAATTTAGTAAATTCTTCAGAACGCTTGAAAATGTCCAAAGCGCTCAAAGAGCATTTTGAGGAATTTAGCGCTTACTTTCTTTACAATTTTCATACTTTGATTTTTAAAACTGGTTTTTGGCACTTCAGGTGATCACTAAATTCTAAAAATTTGATTTCATGGATGATTTCGTGATTTTGCTCTTTTCATTCTTACACTTGCGCAAAACTGTTCTCACTTATATTAAAAATGATCAAACCCAGAGTATTCAAAGTATTATGCCAAATGCTAGATCAAATCCTTAGTTGATTAAAATTGGTCGACTTTTATGTCCGTCGTGCAAAGCACTATTCTAGTAAATCCCTGTTGTGTTTTCTGGGTGGGAAGTCAAGTTTAGGAAAAATCGGAGTAAGAATTTATAGTTTGCCTTTGTAGTAATGAAGAAACTTTCACCAAATCTTGATGACGGGGATAACAACGTACTAAAATTTTCAACAATATTTATTATTGTACAATACTTTGTTACAATTAATACAGAAGTGATGGCTGTACCTTTTGATTTGCAAGTATTAATTAGGTGCATGACTCACACAGGGATTTTAGAAGTTTCACTGCCGTAATACGGAAGAACTACACGCGTTCAGCAGATGCTTGCTACTGAGCGCGTGTCAAATTGCTACAAAAAGTATTTGGACTTCCTAAGTTGCCAAAAAGTAATTTACTTCTCTCTTTAAAGCATTAGAAAGAGAAGAGTTGTCTGTCAGTTGGAATGCATTATGAAATTTAATCTTATTTTCCCCATATCTGCGTGATATGAAATCAACTTCACGAGATAATGTTGTTTGCTTAAAGCCCTGAGCAGAGGTGAACATAGATGAGAATCAGTCTGGAATTCACAATGAACGAAGATTGCTTCATTTCATAAATCTCACCGTTGCATTGCTTTGTTTCTTTCTCGCACTTCCGGCCTGATCTCAATTATGAGGTAGTGGGTGCGTCTC
>JAQGCM010002737.1:0-10525 GCA_034699705.1 Hymenaphorura dentifera
AGGCATTCGTTGACATTTCAAATAGTGTGAATTTATTCCCCATTTCTCTAGTCAGTTTGTGCGCCTCCACACAAATAGTAACTTTGACATTGAATTGAAAGTCTTGATTTGTTTTTTGTCTGCTGTTCAGGAATCAGGATTCTCCTGTCCGTCCATATTTTCGCTTAAACCTGTTCCTAACATTATCTAATTGTTATCTTTAAATATTTAAGATGGAAATCATTTCTGCCAATTGATACTGTGAAACCTGTTCTGAATATCCAGGCCGTAAGTTACTTCATGTTAAATACATTATGCATGCCATATTTTCCAATGTTTTTGGAAAACACAATTTGCACATTTGATGTTCGAAAAATTCTGATTTAATTACGATGCAAACTTGCTTGTGAAATATTTGGGGTGACCTCCAGAGGTCGCCAAAATTAACACAGGCATGTCAACCGATTCGGCTGAAACTCAGCATACCGGTAGATCTCGACCTCTTGACTAATGTTTAAATGGACCATAGCTGTCCATATTCAACTCCATGCCCACCAGAGGTCACCAAAGCCGTAATGGACTTCCTTGGGGTGTCCTCTGGTGGTCATAATTATTATTATTGTTTCGGTTCAAAGCGAAATTGTTGATGACATCAATGCAAACTAAAATTTCTTTTAAACTTCTGGTGACCGAAAACAATTAATCAAACTAACTTTCAACTGTATCAAGGTTGTCAAAAAGTTTTTAGAAATATTTCGTGAATGAATTTAGATTTCACAACCAAAACATCAAAGTCACCGCACCTTTGTGCTGCTCTACGTTTGATGATCTAAATTAATAATTTATCTTGGTACTTCGATGTAAATCGAAACCGACAATATGTTTTCAAATTACAGGAGAAATCATATCCATAAACGAATACAAATTCTTGTGTAGCTCTTATCTCAAAAATAAAAATTTTAGCACTGATTTGCAGAATTCGTTGGCCAATTAGCGGCTGCCGAAGAGTGAATCGGTTAGGAAAAGTACGCCATTTGAGAAGAGCAAGATTTGCAACAAATGTAACTCTCGGGTGCTTCTTGCAGAATTGCAGTTGTCTGAATCACAAGTACACATCTGATTCATTCGCCCAGTTCCAAAACACTCAAAAACTGTTTGAAAAGCCATTCTTGGCATACACCCTCGTGAAACTACTCGACGGTCGTCTGCAAAAACATAATTGCAAATTGAGCGGACGTCAAATTAAAGTGTCTGTGATTGCTAATTGTTGAACCGAAAATTCGGCAGACCCTTACCGATTATTTCTTCTTTCTTGTAACAAATTTCATTCTCGCCCGGACAAACTCTATTAGCAAATCTTCTTGCTGCAAGAATGCATTCTTGGCCCTCGTTCGTAAGAGATGAATCGCATGATAGACATTTTCGACCTGCTCGAAAAAATTAGGCATTTAATTTCAGATTTCCAAAATTTCAAAACCCAAAATTCAGTGGTATTAAATATCTGTGATTAAGTCATTGCCTTGCACACTGTCTGGTAAGAGGAAGATTAAAAACGCCGCAAGCATTGGCAGACAAATGTTTCGTGAGTAGATCATTCTTAAATCTTCCTTAGGAAACGGAACAATTTAATTATCTTTCTTTGCCAGTCAACAGAATTTTCAATGTATTAAATCGGACACAAAAACAAAGCTTGCAAAAATATACAAAATTTATATTCAACGCTGCGAATAGTTTGTTGACAGCATTGTTTGTACCACAGCATTAGATTTAGTAGTCTTGAAAACAATTCGACTTGGAATGGTTTCTTGAATTTCAAGCCAAGGTAGCTAATGCTAGCTGGAGCTCAATTTGTGAGTTGTAATTATTTGTAAACGTTTCAATTCCACTGAATACTGAATTGTCAAATTTGTTGTACATAGCAAAGCAGTATAATTTCAATCATACCCAAATAAAATTCTATTGAAAGGGTTCGTTGGAAGAATTTTGATTTTGCTGACGATTTGTTAAGGAATTACAGCATAATTAATGCAGTAAGGACATTGTTCATCAATAGGTTGAGTATGTTCGGGAGTAGGTTTAACTGAACTGTTAATGTCATGGGAATGAATCATTCAACCAGCAATTAGGCTTTTAGGCTCAAATCTCTCGGAAAATTAGAACGAATTGTGCTTGGATTAGGATATATCCGAAAGTGCACAATAATTATTGTGACGTTTTTCCGCAGTTAACAGTAACATTAAATCTAATGAAAACTTAAAGTTACATTTTCTCCAACTATGGAGAAGAATTCAGTATGCCTCTAAAGTGACGTACTCCGCAAGCATAAAAGTAAAATCGATTCTTTAAAAGAAATGTTATCATCAATTTATTCTCGCCATTAGCTTCACCAACTTCCCAAGCGAGTTTAGCGCTCAAGGCACTAAAGGGACAATGAAAGCGGACAAAATTATCCTGACATTTTTTTATTGCTTTGTTTGAATGACTTGCACTTGTACTGCATGTCTGATGTGTTGACATCACTCTCAGAAGTCAGAACTCTGATCTGGCAGATGAACAGGACGACAAAGAATGAGGAAAAAAGTTTAAAAAATGATTGTCGAAATACATACAAAGATTGCAATTCCAAATCACACATTCTGCACTCTCAAGCATATTGGACTGTCGTATTGGTTCGTCGGCAAAGTCGGCAATACCGTATATTTATGTGGTTTTGCGAATCCAATTTAAAATTGTCTCTCAAGTCTCACCTGGAAAGCACACTGAAGATTTCAGGAACAAAAAGTGGTATTTTTATTGGAGCAGATCGTCTTCGTCATTAAATTAATGATTTTGTGTCAAAACATCAAATTAGACTTTGAAAATTCAAAAGCAGAGTAAAGTAAAAGTCAAGTCTGCTTTTTTCCTTCTTCTTCTTCATCTTGGTTGAAACTTGAAACAAATGGAGTGAGTGGACTGTGGTTAATTGATTCATTCAAGTATGAATCCTCCTTTCCATTTTAGACCATTATTAAGCTGACGGCAGCTTCCAAATTCTCAAAACCACGTATGTGATGTGACTTTTTGTTTAGGACAAAGTACATAAATGATGGTGCCATTCAATGGGCTGGCACGAATTTTCTTACGTGCTACGTGCAGCAGAAGCACAGCCAAATTTTCTTCTTTCTGTCTAGTCATACCTGCCACATTGCAAGTTTCAAATGCATTTCTGTCTTCTCTAATTCTAACATTAGATCAAATGATCATTGTTGTTGCTGAATGTGTTTTATATTAATTTTACTAATGCCACAACCAACACTTTTATGTTTTGTATTGTTGGACTGAATGCGATTACGATGCAAGTGTTTTGATCTTGAATTGAGATTGCATTGCATTACTGTGCAGACTTGTAAGTAGACTGTTTACTTTTACTTGAAGGAAGAGCAAGAGTTGTGGTTGTCAGTCTGAATCGAAATTTCTTTCGTTGACTTTGGTTGTAATTTCTTTAATTTTAACAATTTTTAAAAGGAAGAGTAAATAGCGTGCGTCGGTGTGCTGTACCTTTCTAAATTTGCATGAATTATGAATTGCTAACATGACTCAGTTGTCGTCATTTGCACAGAGGATTCCTATTGGTTGCGTTCCATGATTTTTTGCAAATTCGGTATATTTGAGAATCGTCTAATGAGTCGGCTCGCAAATATTTAAACGGAAAAAATTTGATTTACACGTAATCCATTAATTGCTTCTCTATATAACCACAGAGTTTTGAGCATCAGTTTTACGTTTATTGATTTCGGCCTGTCAAGCCTGCATATTAATCTCGTTTGAGGAGATTAGATGTCTCAATTCAATTCAATTGTTGTTTATTGCCTCAGAAATATACAAATATATCTTACAGGACTGCGCAATCAGATTCTGGCATTCAAGTAGTAAGTTGATGTTGATACCATCACCGTAGACTGAAATAGAAACCCAGAGCCTTTTCTACAGATAGGTTAAATGTGAGAAAAAAAACACAACAAAGCATCACAGATTTTAATGTAATGTGTCCAACTCATAATACAATGTTCCAAATTCATTTAGATATGGCTTCGTTTACTTAATCCATTTAATTCAACAAACAGTTTAGAATTATTGGGAAACTGGGATTGGTAGTGGGGGCAAGGGTAACTCGAGTTTTAAATTTCCAATTGATTAAGCTATTTCTAAATTCTAAAAGTAAATTCCTTCCCATCAAAAAAAAATTAATTTATGAAAATTCTTGTATTGTGTTATGTTGGGGCAAAATGCCTTCCCCTCAAAAATATATATTTGATTGGATATTATGAAACATGTAGGTGTAGCTTGTCTTTAGAAATTAGTCGAATCTCAAATTAGTT
Source organism: Hymenaphorura dentifera (assembly GCA_034699705.1). Classification (NCBI taxonomy): domain Eukaryota; kingdom Metazoa; phylum Arthropoda; class Collembola; order Poduromorpha; family Onychiuridae; genus Hymenaphorura; species Hymenaphorura dentifera. Next base: position 4,338 of record JAQGCM010002737.1, read on the forward strand.
GCCATCATTAGCCTGCCGGAAGTAAATGTCTGAAATTCAGACTTTCAACGCTTTCTTTGCGCTTTCCCTCGTCGAAATATTGTGCCGCGAGATTTTGTAAAAAAAAAACAGTAGAGCTTTGCATTACTACTAAATTAAGGTAACATTAAGGAAAGGTAGCCAATTAACCCGTGAAGTAATTCCTGTATCCTGTAAAAATTTCTTAGAACAAAAAGCAATGAACGTTTTGTTTATTACGCTTACAATTGGAGAGTAATAATTAAAACTAAAGTGACCAACTCAACATGCACTAAAGTGAAGTCATGTAAGACAATGCGAACAAGTTAGGATGGTTCTGTTCTGTTCTGACTCTTGAGAGTGAGATTCTGATTGATGTAAAGATTAATGACTCAAATTGCATGTTTTGAGTGTTTTTGGTGATTTAATCAATTTTACGCATTGTGATTATTACATTATCAGACAATGCATGCCCCTGCTTTGCATGTCTGTCCAAATTTTCCGGTGGTCAACAAAACAAATGGTCCCCGAAGCTTTTGCTTTTTATAATTGAAATTGCAGAGGGTTCCGCGGCACCACCACTCACTTGGCCATCATCGTACTAGCTTCTTAAAACTAAATTTAAGCTACTTTTGGCAGCAAACTCAACAATGGTTGACTACCGGTGCATTTATAGAGGTAGGACACGTTTTGCATTGCAATGTATGCCATTTGATCATTTCTATAAAAGCTGAGTAAGGTGAGAGAAATCGCTTCATAGTTAGGTTTGACCGAATACAACTCATATGAAACACAAGAAACACTGTTGATGATTTACTCACGTTCTTAACAGAGGATTTGATACAAAACTCATAAATTGGTGATGGTGACGGTGACTTGAGAAAGGGTTGGACCATCCCACCAGTGACTGTCTACTAGTGACTTTGGAGTTCAATAGTGCAAACAACTGGAATCTCAGTTTTCGGATATTTTTTTGGAGATTTGCTTTGCTTAAGCTCTTTGCTTTGCTTAAGCAAAATGTGGTTCAGAAATTTTGAAATGCACGAGAAGCAACAAAGGTGGAGAATGCGACTGCCGATTGGAGGAATAGGAATTTCAGCCAATATCAAGTATTTTGTAAGAGACATTTGATAAAAACTGACAGTGTATTGTTTTTGTAGAATCTAGTTGAATGAAACTCAATATATTTCGAAATTGGACACTTTTGAATATTTCGTTAATTTTGTAGCTTGCTTTTAGATATTTTTGAAATAAAAAGAGTTTGCATTTCAAATTTGACAAGAAATTCTTTTAGAACTTTAGACAAATTTGTCTAAAATCGTAATCCTTGGTTCCAGATTCTAGTCACGGTCTTGCTTGGAATAATTGAGCTGTCGCTCACATGTCATCGCAAAGTTGGTGAGTGCTCCTTGTTCCTTCTTTTTTTGGGAATTTGATTTCTCCACTTGGCAAGTTTTCTTGTTTCTAAGTTGAAAAGTCTGCTCTAACCACAAGAAACGATAGTTTATTTTTTATTTGACCATAAAATAGGTTTATAAATCAGGCCAGCCCAATGATTTTTTTTTTACTTTTCATAATGCTATTACTGGTCAGAACGCGTTTCAAGAAAGACAGAAAAAAACAAAGATTCCCAGCCATAACCGCACTATTTGTTGTTCACTTCTTCACGGATTGGTTTTGGTCGTGGACTGTGGATTGTGAGAACACACATGGTTAAGTTACCCAGAAAGATATGTGAAATGGAATCCGCTGCTGCTGACAGCAGGCTGAGTAAAATGCAGGCGAATCTCTGAGCCATTTTATATGGATTCCAAAAAAAAAAATTATTCATATTTGATGAAATCTTAATGAAATTTTATTTTGCACAAGAATACGTCAAATCGTCAAATTTATTTGACCCGGCTGAACAGATATTTTCTAACAGAATAGAAATTTGACTCCATGGACTAACCTAGCATAACTTGACAAGCGTTGCGATTCGTATGAATGAAATCTTCAAAGACAGCACGACATAGTAGTAATTTTTTTACTATTCATTCGTCACGGTTGCAAATTGTCACGGATTGTCACGGATCTGAATTTACTTTACACCAAAGTGACAGAAATTTATTTATTCGGAGTGGAGTGACACTCTTCCGCAATCATACTTTGGACACAAAATTTTACAAATAATTTGCATTTTTTAGTTTAGTTGAGTAAGTATACGAAATATTTTGTGCGAATCGATATTTTTAACCATAAATTAGATTCGAGAAACTCTAAAGAGTTTTTTTCTGATAGTTCCAAAGTTACTTGTTTCTCAATTTAACTTACACACAAGATGCAAGATGCAAGGGTAACTCGATTTATTTATGCAAAGATGCCAAATCAATATTCTGCAAGGTTATTCCAAATTTTACATTAGCAAAACTGGGTTAACGTTAACATCCACTTGAAAGTAATGATTGAAATGAAAGCACTAAAGTCAGTAAGTCAGACTAATTTGCACAGTAGATGAAAGTTGGCTGGTTGGATTGATTCTCGCAAAACATTTTTTTTTCAATTCACGCTATTTAAAATCGAAGTTCTCACGGTCGTATTAAATTTCGAAATATCAGATATCAGACAGAATATTTCATGCAGAGTCTTTGTTGATTTTGAATTGTGAGAATGCTGACCCCTTACTCCTTACTTTATTTCAAGTAATATTCTGGTATTTCAAGAATTCATTTTTATTTTTTGGTTTGCAGAGTACCACCATGTGTACAAACATAAAGGTAAGTATTACAGTGCAATCCTGTAAAGTCTTACAAATGAGAAACTAATGCGAACAATTTTACAAACATTCTCCAACAATTTACTTGAATTCAATAAATTATTCAGGCCATGGGCACGGAGGTGGATGGGGATGGGGTGACGGGGGCGGCGGGTACACGGTCGTAGTCGAGAAAGGAAAGGGACACAAAGGAGGAGGAGGCCATGGAGGGGGCGGTGGCGGTTATGGCGGCGGTGGTTGGGGATGGGGAGGTGGAGGTAATAAAAATGAAATTCCGGAAATGTTAACCTAAACTTATCTGTAGTGGAACGGTGCGTACTTTAATCTAAAAAACTTGTTCAGGATATGGGGGTGGCGGCGGAGGTGGAAAGAAGGGTCACAAAAAAGGTCACGGAGGTGGAGGCGGAGGGTATGGCGGAGGTGGTTGGGGATGGGGAGGCGGGGGTTACGGAGGAGGTGGTCATGGAAAGGGAAAAGGCCATGGCCATGGTGGGGGTGGAGGCGGTTATGGAGGTGGTGGCCATGAAAAAGGGTATGAGGACGGAGGGCATGGAGGAGGTCACGAGAAGGGTTACGGTGGCGGAGGGCATGGAGGAGGTCACGAGAAGGGTTACGGTGGCGGAGGGCATGGGGGAGGTCACGAGAAGGGTTACGGTGGAGGAGGGCATGGAGGAGGTCACGAGAAAGGCTACGGTGGAGGAGGTCATGGAGGGGGACATGGTGGAGGTCACGAGAAAGGCTACGGTGGAGGAGGGCATGGAGGAGGTCATGATAAAGGCTACGGTGGCGGTGGCCATGGAGGCGGACATGCCAAAGGACATGGGCATGGAGGAGGGGGTCACGGAAAAGGTCATGGAGGTGGTGGTCATGGTCACGGAGGAGGTGGATATGGGAAAGGACACGGCGGAGGAGGTCACGGACATGGAGGAGGTGGGTATGGAAAAGGGCATTCTAAAGGATATGGAGGTTCTGGTCACGGCAGCACTGGCCACGGCAGCACTGGTTATGGCGGATCTGGTTCTGGACACGGTTCTACTGGATACGGACGCGGTGAGTCATTAACCAAAATATAACCTAATACTAAGCTAATATTTGATAGACGTCCAAAGGCTTCCAAAATCTCGAAATAGAAATGCAAGATGTCAACTTGCTGGCAATTTTCATCTCAAAGAGAAACGAAAGCTGTAAGCCAAGCGCATTCTGAAATAGCACAACAGTTTAACACCATTGTCACCTTAATCATCGATACTAAATGCAAATTGAAGGCGTACATGTGTGAATTTAATAATCCTGTGGTTTTACATACTCCAAAGTGAAAGTGAGAGCCATCCAAGAACGCGCTTCTCAGTTTTCAATTAAGGATTAGCTTAGCTTGGATTCTTTCATTTTTTTTGCAAAGGAGCAAAGCAAGGATGCTGAACGAATGGGCAGAATTCATTCCAAATTCACAAACAAAATGAACGATCCGTACCCATGTCGTCTCATCTAAAAATAATGAAGCAATGCGTGCATGTATGTCTGTCTATTTCATTTCCACGCTTGATTCCACTTGAGTTGCAGCTTGATGAGTAGGTGTCAATGCCATTGCCAGCCAGCCAGCCCAGTAAAGTAATGCGTTAAGTTTTTCTCAAATGATGACTTTATTATGAGAAGAATTTGCGCACCGATGCATTTGGTCTCATCAACAGATCACTGGTGTGGTGCTTGGTTGAGCGATAAACACTTTTGCTCAATTTATTCATTTTTTGACAGGTTATGGGTACAGTGAGCCGTATCCAAACACCGAATACTCCAACAATGTGGTCAAAACTGTGGACCCGGACTCTAAAAATCCTAAAGGTTTAGATAGTGGAACTACGAGTGACCCACTTTCACTGTCATCCGACAAAATAAAAAGTGAACTCTCGGTGTTCAAAAATATATTTGATCAAGCAGATCCAAACATTGCAAGTCTTGGAGACTCAATGCAAACAAATTTTGATTTAAAAGTGAAGGATGTCAATTTTCCAGAAATTAGCCATGGTCAGAGCCAGAGCAGCAGTGAGAACACTGAGAACAGTGAAAACAATGCCAGAGGCAACATGAGGCACATGACAAGTTCGTCCAAATCAAATTCAAATCATCGCAAAAAATTATGGCCAACTGATGAGAACCTATTTTCAGAGTCAATATTTTCGAACATGGGCAAAGACCATGGTTTTCCGACATAATTATTAGGATTTTGATGGGGCAGAATTGTCAAATACATCCAGCTTTTCAAAATCCTCCTTTCACTTTTTTTAAAAAAAAATCTGTTAAATATTTTTGTTACTGAAGATTTTATAAGTATAAGTGTTTGCTGTGGTAGTAATAGACGGAACTGATATCGGAAATCAGTAATTGTACGAAAGGTGTTTGGATGAAATTCAGATACAGTAAATCTGCAAATCTACTAGCAATGATAGTTTTTATGCTATTAATACAAAATTCTGTCTGTGCTTGAGAACCTCGCCTCGCTTCAATACTGTACAGCACTGGAATGAACTTATAATAATGATTTCCGAATAAAATATATATCAACCATGTTTTTCTTTGTAAGAATCTTCAGCTCTCGCGAATCGAACAGTGTCCAAATCAGAATACATCAATGTCCTTTGCTATCGCATGCAAAATTATCTGTTTTACGCTTGCATACTTTTGATAAATAAATACTTCGCTCGAACACGAACAGCGTGCAGCAATGATTAAATTAAATTTTTATTCGGGGACCTTGCCTAATAAATTTTTTTTCATTTTAAAGCAGTTCAATATCACATTATGTTTGTTTGTTCTGCACGACGGAAGTTGAGACCAGAAAACAAGAATCCGAATCCCACAGCTGTGATAAGCGCAATTTTTATGAAATTAATGTAAATATTTCTGAACTTGCTTTCTGTGCTTATGTTCTAACTTATGAACTTTGACACTGCCCAGCGGCTACCTGTGCATGCATTTATTTGTGAGGTTTATACAAAAATGGATGTGTTTGACTTGGAATCACGAACATACATCTATATGACACTAAATAAATAGATTGTAGTAACAATATTTTTACGAATTATTGTGAGTACGTTGTGAATTTACTAGGGTCAAATAATATTCTAAGTTCAAAATTGATAATTGGAAACCAGATCTTTATCTCACATCGCAGTTTTGGAAGGCCACGAAAGTCATCAATTATAGCTACTGTTTCGTTGCGAAACAAAATAGTTTAGGGTCAAAAATCCATTACAAAATTTGCAACCAAAGATCTTTCAGTTCTGTTCCTTACTTGGATCGGATCTGTAAGTTCAATATTATATCATAAAGTATATAAATATTAGTAGCCGGACTCGGAATTGAATAAAATGTGCAAGCACATTGAGAAAAGCGATCGCTTGCTGCAGCCACTGACCACATCCACACAACTGAGACACTC
>JAQGCM010002738.1:0-10522 GCA_034699705.1 Hymenaphorura dentifera
TCATCTAGTACTTGAAAAAAAATTATCTTTTCAAAATTATCTCACGGATAACTAGGTGGTTATCTTGCCCAACTCTGGGAACAGTAGCTAGGAGAGGAAAGTTTGCCAAGACTCTGTCCTATTTAAGGAACTCGTTCGAAAATCAAGAAAGAGAGAAAAAAAGTTTGTCATCAGTCTTCCTTGCCAAACATTTTTAGCCAGACGCTTAAAAAAACATATAAACAGATGATGAATTCTCGTCAACGAGCTCACCCAAAACTCACTAACTCCATCATTTCCGCTCTCATTTTCCAGCCCAGCACTGCACCGCTTGCTGCAATTGCTGCTTTCTCTCTTACCATTCTTGACCATTGTGGCATTTGTGGCACCAGCACCACTCATTTTATGCTATTGAGTGGGATTTGTAGAATTAGGAATTTCTTAAAAATATTTTTCACAGAAAGATAACGTTGATGTCCGTCTTTTAAATCTCATTAACTTAAATTGGTTCCGACTTCCAAGTGTTCTCATCTGGTGGTTTTCTCCGAACGCCGTGTACTCTTCTTGTGGCCATTAAGCGTAGGCCCTTAAGTCGCTTCCCTTACGCGCCCAACCTAATAATAGGTGACCCTTCTAACCTTTAAATCCCTTTGCAAACGTTTTATGGACACTTTGGAAATTGGAGAGCCTGACGAAGACGAAGCAACGAGCCATGCCACGGGCACGTCCCTTTCGGTCATTCATTCATGATCAATGAGGATGGGTCATAAAATCAGGAATAAATAATAAGCCATCAAAACTTCAAAAAGTCTAAAATCCAAATAAGCAAAGGAGTTAAGTTAAGTGCAAAATGTTCTGTAGTAATGCTTGCTTGCTGTGAACGCACTCCAGTCGTCCAGCCAAGTCAGATTTTGTTTATAAATGTTACTGCTCTTTTTTGGAATATTATGTGTATGCTTCCTTGGGGAAGGTGATTATTGGTGATATTGTTGATGTTCTGGAGTGGAACTGGGCACCGGCTGGGAGGAAACCGGGGAGACATTGTTGATGATGAGGCGATGCCTTATAAGGGCTTCCTCCTCTGAAGATCATTTGACCACAGCAGGACATCAACCACAAATCCAAACTTGAATTTAAAGAAGTGTCTTTCTTGTTCTCTTTTGACTCTTGTTGGAGTCAGTCAGTGAGCCAGGCAGGTTGTTCAATTCTTATTTTTTGGAACAAGTGGCCAGGACAGGATGATAGGAGGACTATGAGTTGTGGTTCAAGGAAAAGAGTTACTCCGAGACCCATATGTCCACCAACCACCATTACCATTTCTACCGCTCATGCCAGCCAGTCACTTGTGATCATTTAGTTTTGAGCTACTTTGACTTACTTGGTGGTTGTCTCCCTTGCCCTTGTAGTCTCTGGTCTTGTCAGTCTGGTCTCAGGTCACTTCCACCACAAAAGACAAGGCAAGGCGAGGCGAGGACCAAGCAAAATTTCCCTCAGCACTTCTACTTAATTCTTTGCCCAAAACATACATAATTTAATCCTGAACCACTCCAAAGGTGTGGCGACTAATCATTCCAAAAGTACTGCAGAGACAGAAGACAGAGAAAGCTAGCTCTCCCTTAACTCTGTCGCTGAGCGCTAACCTTGACCCGCCCTTTCCAACACGGCAACGATATGGACATGAATACATTAGCCCTAGCCGTCGTCTTTCTGAGTTCTAATTGACTGTTTTGAGGGGGAGGAGGGGTGAATTGGGAATGGACTTAATGGACAGCGACTCTTCTTAAAATGCGATCTTCAATTCATTCTCAAAGACAAAATCAATGCATCTTTTCTTTATAAATTTTTGAAGGGACGGAATGATTATGGATTATGATTATGAGCCTTAGAAAATGAGCACCCAATTTGTATTTTGTTGCAAACATTTGCAGAAAGTTCTTATCAAAATCTCACCGTTAAATTGCAAAGTGCAAACGATTGTTTTTGATTGTAATCGTGAGTGTATAGAATAAGCTATTTTAACTTGAAAATTGTATCGAAGTGTAAACGAATGTATTTTATGTGGAATTGTGAATGGCTTTTGTACGAATTTGATATTGGGATGTTTTTTTTGTATTGGATATGGTGAAATGATTGTAAAATTGTAAGTGAATGGATATCGTAATAAAAATCAAATTTATTCTTGCAGAAAAATTGTTCGTAGAATTTCTGGAGAAAACCGCCAATTTGGTAATTTGTTAGAACAAAAGCACGGAGATATGATCATGCTCGTTTAGCCCTGACCTTTCCAGCAAGCACTTTTGAAAAGTTGTGAAGTTGTGATGTCGGGAAACAAGTTTAGTGGTTCATTCATAATTGCAGGAGCCAGGAAGTAAGAGTCGTCTGTTCCATTTGATGCAATGATTAGAATGTAAATCAGATCTGAGACGCGCCGAAAAGTCGAAAGGATGGTGATGTAGATTACAAAATTAATTAGTATGATTTTGATGCAGTAATCAGGAGCCAGGATAATGTGTTTGTTTGCGGAATTTTTTAATTAAAAAAAAGCAGGCTCTGAACAAGTAGCAGTGCAAGTGCAGGGGCAGGGTTTGAGTGCGTGAATTTTGCGTAGAGTTGAATAAATAATAAGATTAAGGCTAGGCATTGTCATAACCATTAGCCATGCATAAACAAAAATGTTCGTTTGAAGTTTAAAGATTATGATGAGGCGAGGAACAGAAGAGAGCGACTTGTGTTAGGAAAGATAAGACCTCCAACCTGGCCTTAATTGGCAGAGGAGTGTTTTTGTGCGAAAAGAGGTGTTGTAGAGTGGGTCGGAACGGCGCCAAGGAACCCGTATGAGGTGTTAACCTAAGTACGTCTACTACGACTACCACGACGACGACAATGACTATGACGACGACTGACGAGCAGACTGGCACTACTTGATCTCATCTCATCTCTATCTCTTGAGAGCTTTTCAAAGGCGACACTTCCACATGGCTCTTTGGGTGTGGGCCCCAACCATTTCCATCAACAACACCTTCAACAATAAGAAAGACTCGGCAAGGCAAAACAGTAGAGACAGCAGAGAGTAGAGTAGAAATGAAGCAAGAAAAAATTTTTTTTTCGCATCTCATTACACAGAGCCTGGTGTGTACTTACTAGTAGACTCAAATCATGTTGTTCAACAACAATCAACAAGAAGTCAAATTTCGTTTTTGGAGAGGTTTGAGCACTTGGACCCGCCAAGGGTTCCAACTCTACCAAAATCAAAATCATCTTCTGAGCCCTACCCTTTTGGTGGTAAAAAAAAGTTTGGAAATGAATGAATGGATGGTGGAGGGATAAGGTTCGTAGCGTAGTAGTCAACTAGCCACCTTCCTTCCAATGCCACCACCGCCAGAAGTCCTGCAATAATGATGAGTGTCTAAAAGAGGACAAGAAGACAGGTGAGGAAGATACGCAAAGGTAGGTGAGAAAGGGTTGAGTACGATGTTCAATTGTTGACCATACAAACTCAAACTCATCCTCCCTAACCTGGCTACCTGAATTGAATTAAAAGAAGTAGAGGGAAAAAACAAGACGATTTCAACTTTTTGGGCGCTTCTCTGGCTGCTCCCACTCGGGTAAATCAAACCGCCAACATTTTATTTTGGGAGGGGCTCTTACTACACTGCTCGTAGACAGACCAGACCCTACCAGAACCAGTTTTTTTAGAAAAGCAAATACTTGGAAATTTAACTCTTTACTCACCACTGAAGCAAGCAAGTATTGATTAGAATCAACTAAGTCGGACTAGCCTAACGCTGCAAGACACATGAGCGTATCTTGTGACAAGGATTTGGACAAAGGACCCTGGCCCTTCTTGCTCTTTGTAATTTTTTAATAATCCTAAGACTCCACTCCCTAACCCTTGGTTCACGCCAATAAATCAGACCGACTTAAATGCTATGAAGAAATACAGAATACAGAATCAGAACACACCTGGAGTTTTTCTACTATGAATTCACTTCAATCTAAGAAAAGAGAAGGATACAGGTTTTCTACTAACTAGCACTTTTCTATCTTCTGAAGGAAGAAAGATCATAACCTGATCATTTCAAAATTAAGCGAAATCCAACAACTTTTACAGAAAGTTACAAATACTTTTGTATAAGGTTTATTTTTGAAGGACCTGTCCTTCAGTCCTTAGGAATGGAAAGTGTGGAACAAAGTTTTCATTCCCAGGTCGCCATATCAAATGCAACCCTTACATCGCTTCTCCTAATTAAAGTCAATTTAATTTAAAAAACGTGGTCAAAAATCTAGTTGGCTTTTACACAATAAATTAATTGAAACTTCAAAGTTCAGTACGCTTAATAGGAAGACACTGAGAGTGTAGGATGGTTAGGGCAGGGTGGGTAACCTGGTGGGTAATTCAATTCAATTTACTGCTTCTCATCTTAGACATGCTCTCTCCAATTAGTCTCAATTGATCCAAGTCTGCTCTAACAGTGTCAACGAGTTCTTTCATGCCCTTATGTTCAATGGATAGAAATTCTTTGATCTGAGCCAGGTTGGCGTCATCAATCGTGTATTTTGTGATTCCGCTCGTGAAATTATGAAGTCGGATCTGTGGCAGCAACTCACTCAAACGTCCTTTGAACTCGGTAGGAGAATTCAAACGATTATGAATAGCTCGAAGTCTTTTTCCTAAACGCTCTTCGTCAACTTGCAAGGTCATTCCTTGTTTCCGCATCATCTCTTGTCGTATAACCACCTATAATAAAAATTCGTCTCAAGTCAATCTCAGAGCAACAGGTCAAGTAAAATCAGTCAACCCAACTAGGCTTATTACGTTATTAGGTACAACAGTCAATTGCTCTAATTGACCATAAAATATATCACGGGGAATTTTCAAAATTGCAGCCAAGCCACTCGTGTGCAATAAACGAATTCCTAATACTAAAAGCGTGCACATGCAACAAAAACCACCTTGCTTCCGGGTTCGATTTTAATTTTACAGTTAATTAGGAGGATCAGATAAGAATTAAGCAATTACCGATAAGAGACGCTGAGACAACTGGGATTGCTTTCGTCGCATTTGTTGCAATTCGGAAGTGACGTTTGTGTGGCGAGACTGTAAGGTAGCCACATCATCTCCGATTAAATTTAATCTTGCCATGTGCTGCTTACTCTCGGTCTGTAAAAACAAATTGTTGAATGATTAATTGTACTTACAACATCTAAATCTAAATGTAATTATGATGGGCCATTGAATTCATTTTTGGTAGAACTATGAAATTAAGTCTCGTCTCGAAGTCATGATAGATGTACATGTGTATTTAGTTTATCATTTCTATCTAGGAATGATAGCAAACTTTCACACAGGGTACCGGGAAGTACAAGTATATCATCGCCCCTTCTAATGAGATTTGACTAACTTTGCAAATTAGCCTAAGGTATTCAATGATTGTTACCTCTTGTCGGACAACCCGTTTCTTGAGCGCCTCTACTCCTACAATGGCCACTGGAATCATGTTGACAGGGTCAGGGTTGTCCAAATTTGCTTGCCTCCAAACTCTTGGATCCAGACCTGGCGGATAAAGATTTACGAATTACAATACAACATAAATATATACTGAACTACTGAAGTGAGGTTATTATATTATTTGTCTCCTCTGCATATGATTGTATAGGGACTTGGAATAATATATTACCTTCAGGTGGATTCTCAATGTAACGTTTTAACTGCTCTGGGCTTGGTTTGATTTTTGCGCTGAGATTAATCACACCCAAATTCTCCAGTTGAGATTTGTAGTGAGGTTGCAAAAATACTCCTGCCAAATCAGTCGCCGGAATTCTACGTAAAGTCATCTTGTCTTCCGCAAAGACATTCACTACGGTCAAGTCTTCTTCAAGCTGTTTGAGGCCCGAAATTTTGAATAGTATATTTGGACGATTCACCAGCGCTTGCAAAGTGTTAACAAATTGCGTTTCTTCCGCTTGAACTTTTTCAGACGATTTCTTCAACTCGAATGTGATGTGTCCATCTTCATTGCTGTTTGTATAAATGAAAGAATAGCCAACAGCCTTAAATCTGTAGAATGGATTTGCAGGCGTGTACGTGATGGGTGGGAATGTTTGGGAATAATGGCCTTTGCCAGTTCCCCAACAAGCTTGCAAATAGTTAAAATTAGCCAAAATTGAGTCTCGCTCATCTCCAAATTTGTTACACTGAAAAATAGACTGGTAGAAGGCATGGCTTTCGTCCACTTGCTGTTGTTGCGGTTGCTGCTGTTGCTGTTGCGGAAATAATAAGTTCTGTTGTTGTAGCGGTTGGCCGAACAGATTCGGTTGTTGTAAAGTTTGTTGCGACTGGAGTGGCTGGCCTGAAATAAATTATTTAAAATTAGTGCATGCTTTTTCAAGAGTGTAGTTACGAGAACTACTGTACTCTACTCATAAATATGGATGCCCAGGGAAATAAATCGAAAAATGTATTAAAAAACTCACCGAATCCGGTCTGACCAAAGCTAAATGTAGTTGCAGGTCTTGGAGCACCAAACCCAGATGCTCCGCTAAATGTAAAGGCCGAAGGAGCGGAAACTGCTGGCTGTCCAAATGAAAAAGTTGTGGCAGGAGCCGTGGATGCTGGAGTGGTGAAGCTAAACGCTGGTGTTGATGTGGGCAGTTGTCCAAGCGAGAAAGTTGTAGCGGTCTGTGGCTGAACTGCTTGAGTCGGTTGGCCAAATGAAAAGCTGGACGGTGCCGTTGAAGTAGTTCCAAATATATTGGTCTGTGCCGGTTGTCCAAACCCAAGTGGTTGTGTGGATTGTCCAAAGAGAGACGTATTTTGAGCAGGTTGTCCAAAAGCACTGGTAGTTTGCAGTTGGCCAAAGGCAGATGTCTGCGGTTGCTGTCCAAACGTAAGAGGTTGTGTAGTCTGTCCAAAAGTACTGGCCGGAGGAATCTGTCCAAATCCTGTCCCTGGCGTGCTCCCAAAAGCAGATGACGTGGGTTGACCAAAAAGCGTACTAGTTCCAAAAGCACTCGTTTGGGCTGGTTGACCAAAAGCGCTCGTTTGACCAAGCTGTCCAAAAGTATTGGATTGAGCTGGTTGACCAAAAGTGTTTGTTTGAGTGGGTTGTCCGAACGCACTTTGTACCGGCTGTCCAAAGGCCGTACTTTGTTGACCTAGCTGGCCAAAAGTATTTTGAGCTTGAGCTGGTTGTCCGAACGTCCCCAATGTTCCAGTTTGACCAAAAGTACTGGTTTGAGTTGGTTGCCCGAATGCATTTTGACCAAACGTATTTGTTTGTCCCAAGGAGCCGAAAGCACTAGGTTGAGTGTTCTGTCCAAAAACACTGGTTTGGGTAGGTTGTCCAAAGGCATTCGTTTGAGTTGGTTGTCCAAAAGTGGTGCCAGTATTTTGTGAAAACAAAGAAGTTGTCCCAGGCGTTGATTGGCCGAACGTACTCGTGCCCAGAGATCCAAAGCCAGAAGTATTGGCTAGTTGACCAAATGGTTGAACATTTGTAGACTGCTGACCAAACGCATTTCCTTGTCCTAACGTTGACTGTCCAAAAGCATTTGTTTGGGTTGGCTGTCCAAACCCAGCTAGCGTTGTTTGTCCAAAAGTACTAGGTTGACTAAAACTAAAGGCCCCTGGTTGTTGTGTTTGTTGTTGTTGTTGAGGTTGTTGGGGTTGAGCAAATGAAAAATTCGATTGTTGTTGAGGTTGTACGATACCTGTTAGTCCAGTTTGTTGAGTGGGTTGGGCAAAGAAACTACTTGTTCCAGAATTCCCTTGACCAAACTGGAAGCCAGTATTTTGCTGAGTAGGTTGCTGTTGTTGTTGTTGCTGTGATTGTCCGAAGAAATTAGACGTTGGGGTTGACGAGCTCAACGGTTGGCCAAAAGCAGAGAAGGCTGACGCGGGTTGTTGGGCCAACGGTGTGTTGAAATTGAAGGACATGACCCACCCTTGCCCCAATGACCCCTGACCTCGGCCGGTCGCTCCTAAAAACAAATCCGATCCACAATTAACTAATGAATGGACTAATAATTTGGACAAGGAAGAAGATTGAAGAGAACGACCAACTTTTCAAATTGGGAATGAATGAGTTGAATGGTGGTAAACGGAAAGTAAGAATGAGCCGGCCGTGCTTTGAAGCCTTCACACGTGCACAGAGAGCACCGCCAAATTTAACCACACACTCAACTCACAAGTCACAACTCTGCAGATAAAAATTTAAATTGTTTTTTAAAGCTACCAATTCTGGTTTTATATAATTATTAATTTCCTTATATTAAGTAGTTAATTGTCGCTTCAGTCAGTATCGCCCACCCGGCCGGCCGGCCCACAACACTACAACGCAATGAGTCCGGCCATGACTTTAGTGAAAAAATCTACACTACATTTCCTAAGACAGAAGAGTGTGTTCAGTGCTGGGTTGAATGGACTTCGTCGTGGATTTGCGTCATCTTCTTCTAATTCTACTAATTCTTCACCAACTGGCTCAACAATGTCTTCCAAAATGAACAATAGTTGCTTGAGCACTTCACTTTCTTATGGACAACCAACATTTGAGTCTCAACCTGAATCCTTTCACCACCCCAATGAGGTTAGCTGGAGCTGGATGACAAAATAAAACAGCAATTTATTATGCATGCCTTTGTTTCATTGTTTCAGTGATTGTTGAATGGAATGGTTAAACAAATATTTGATTTGGTGTGAATTTTTCCGATCGAAATGATCAAATCGATATTTAGCATTCACATGTGTGCCTTTTTGTGGTAGTTTCACTGTAATGTAAAGCAAATCTTTTGTATTTTTTAGATCATTCCTGGAGTGACCAAAGAAGAGTTCAAGGGTCGCCGGTCGATGCTGTGCTCAAGAATAGCGAAATCATTTTCCCGGAGAGAAGCGAACATTGATCAGATGAATCATCTCGTCCTTGTGCCAGGAGCTTCGAAAAAATACATGTCAGAAAATATTCCATATCCCTTCAGACAAAACTCAAATTTCTTTTACTACTCCGGAAGCTATGACCCAGAAGCAGTTCAAGCATTCACTGTCATCGATGGTAAACAAACACATTGCATTTTTCTGAATGATCCAGACCCAATTTCTGACCTTTGGGATGGACCCAAAACCTCAGCAAAAGCTGGAATAGAACATTTCGGGTTTGACGAGTCCTACTTGCTATCCGAATTTGAAACCTTTCTTCGTGATTATGCTGTGCGGACGAAGAACAAATTTGTGATATGGTGCGAAGATCGTAATTTTGTTGAAAGGATCAAAACTCATTTCTTCTCCTTTGAAGTTCGACCAACAGAATCTCCAAAGCCACTTATGGACTCCTTGCGAGTAATTAAATCCCCGGCTGAAATCAAATTAATGGAAAAGACAGGTCAAATCGCATCTGAAGCTTTCCAACAAACGATAAATTTATGCGCCAAGCAGAATGCGGCTGGTCGCCCTGTGTCAGAACATCAGATTTGGGCAAAATTAGATTATGAATGCCGAGTGCGTGGAGCCGAGCGCCTTGCTTATCCTCCAGTTGTTGCTGGAGGGCCACGTGCCAACATAATCCATTATGTTTTTAATACGAATAAGTGTGACCCTAACGAACTTGTTCTAGTGGATGCTGGTTGTGAATATTTCGGGTATTGCAGTGATATAACAAGGACCTGGCCTGTGTCTGGCAAATTTACTGATGATCGTCATCGGAGTTTATATGAAATGGTGCTCCAAGTTCAAACTGAGCTAATTAGTAAAGTTGTCGACGGAATTTCTTTAGAACAGCTGTTTAGAAGTATGGGACCCCTCATGTTTTCAGGGCTGCAAGAGTTAGGGATAATCAGTAGTGCATTAGGTGCAAAATTAGTGGGGTCTGCAGAAGTGGCCCTAAGATTTTGTCCTCACCACGTCAGCCATTTTTTGGGAATGGATGTTCATGATACGTCTTCCATTGAGAGAAATCGGCCTTTGAGACCTGGGATGATTATAACCATAGAACCCGGTGTGTACATCCGGTCTTCTTCTCCATCTCAAAGAGATCTTTTGACCAAAGTCGGCAGAGAATTTGATGGTATTGGGATTCGGATAGAAGACGATGTCTTAGTCACTCAAGAAGGAAATACTGTATTAACGGCGGCTTGTCCGAGGACAATTAAAGATATTGAACATTGGGGTAGTCGTAGTGTAGTGTAGACAATTCTTCTCATTAGCATTTGAGGTTTGAAATCTTTTATGAAATAAAAATATTTTCAATTACTCTCCTGCTTTAAACAATTGTGAACAGTGAATGATAATTAATATTGTACAATGTATGTACGTTCTTGGAAAACTTGGAATATAAATGTAATCATCACATCGAATCCATGTCACGAAAATAAAGTCGTAAAATATGATACTTGAATACACGTGTATGTACGGTGCAAAATTTATTATTGTGAGATTTGTTTTGTCAAGCATTGCTAAATTGCTGACATGTTCCCGTGTGAAACTGAACTTAATCCAAGGCGAAAAGTATTGAAAGGTTAAAAGATCAGGTCGCCAAAAACTTATCGTCTGGCT
>JAQGCM010002739.1:0-10522 GCA_034699705.1 Hymenaphorura dentifera
TAGATTTCCAAAATGACCTGGATGAACAAAATCGGCTCAGCCGTTTAGGAGCAGAGTGAAAAATTGTGAGGAGAGGGGCTGTGGTACATGCCCTTAATGCACGTCTTAGCCTTTCGTACCATGAAATGATAATAAGTGGTGGAACGACGAGGGAACTGAATCGGCTGATTCTTGCTGAGACTTTTGCAATTTGCCCCTGCACTGGCAGCAATAAATCGAATTTGAAAATTTTGATCCTCACGCACTAGGCATCCCCAATGCGAGTGCTCGGCAAACGAATTTCTTTACTTTGTTCTTTTTGCACAAGATGCACTATTCGTTTGTTGTCTTCGCCACTGCTAAGGAAGCAATAATCTGACCGAAAAAGTTGAATCCACACGGGTCCAACTGTTGTCAAGGCGTGGCATGCCGGCCGATGAATTTGTTTGGTTTTGACCTTGGCCAAAATGTTTGACAAATCTCCGCCGCCATACTAAGTTGACTTGACCAAGAATTTTGCACAATGGAACGTCGACCCCGGAGAAACTGTGTTGTGACTTTATGAGTGTACAAGAGGAACAATCCCAACGTTGCCCTTGCTAGCGATGAATACCAAGTTTTGATGTATGAAATGGACTCATCGAAAATGCTTTTCAGAAAACTTTTTAGCATTTAATTCGACTTAACAATTCAATTTTAAGCCAACAAGCCCGAACCACTAGGGTTTGAATAAATTATTTGCTTTTCAAGCAAGTCACAAAGTTAACTGCTGGAATTTTATATCATGCTCTCCGTGCTTACTTCCCTATAGCAGTTTGCATAAAATATGTAAGAGTAAAACAATTTTATAATGCATAGTTCGATTTTATTTAGAGTCTCGACGAATACTTCGCCTTCATCGTTGTTCACCTTCGCTTCACCTTCAAGTCTGTTGGATGAATTCTAGCCTCGAAATGGCTGGAAAGTTCCATCCCACAAGTAAGCTTTGAAGAGTTTCAACGAATATTTTATTTCGTTCACTT
The DNA here is from genome assembly GCA_034699705.1 of Hymenaphorura dentifera. Classification (NCBI taxonomy): domain Eukaryota; kingdom Metazoa; phylum Arthropoda; class Collembola; order Poduromorpha; family Onychiuridae; genus Hymenaphorura; species Hymenaphorura dentifera. The sequence goes on from JAQGCM010002739.1 coordinate 1,002, forward strand.
TGCCAGTCTTCAGTGGTTTGAGCTGTTATACAAGTAATTTTCCACGAATTCGGGCTTGCGCTCAAAACTCCAACTTATTCCTCAAAATCCGTTCTCTGTATTGTGTTTTGTAAGCATGGCATGGCACATTTTTCGAGAGTGTTTCCTTGGCGTTGGTTCCAAGTCGGACTTGATTCGCAGTTTTCGCAGTCAGGCTCAAGGCAGACACGAGTCAGACTCAAGTCAGATTTATGTTAAAAAAACAGCTGGTTCTCATGAAAACCGTAATTTGGCAAGAATCTTTTGAAGATTGAAATTGTTAATTTGGCGCATTCCGAACTATTCGACAAAATAATTCTGTGAAATGAAACACTTGCAATATTTAGATTTTTAGGAATAATTTCCTACATTTGTTTTCGGAGTAAGGCTAACGTAAAGGCCTTTGAAAGTTTGTCGAAAAACAGAATGTGGACTACCTACCGTTCCATTTTCACAATCATGCACTCAATGCAAAGTCAAGACTAGGAATTTCAAGTTTTAGTAAAATGCACATTTTATTTCTATTAATACATTATTTGGCCGAATAACGCGAAAAAACGAAGTCACAAATTAACAAGGGCAAGTCAATGGACTGCCGGTCGGAGTAACGACAGGGCCTATGGCTCCGTTTGAACACCCAGTTGCTCCAGCTCCACCAGCCCCACCTGCCCCAGCATTGCATCCGTTTCCTCCAGCTCCGCCGTTCGCACAAGCTCCAGCTGTTCCTGTCCCAGTTGCAGCCCCACCAGCACCAGAAGCACCACCAGTGCCACCGGCTTTCCCTGGAAGATACCCTGAACCACCTTGACCACCCAGAGCACCGTTCCCGCCATTGTTGTTGGCTCCTGTTCAATTACAATTAAAATTTTGAAATTTGCAATAAAAAATTTAATTAAATAAATATTTAAGACACTAAGGGAGTAATTTGGTTTTAATTTGAAATTACCTGTCGCTGCACCACCGCTTCCACCTACACCACCTGCTCCAGCAGCTCCGGCACTAGCACCCTTGGCACAACCTCCTTTCCCACCAACCCCACCATTTTGTCCAGCCGACCCTGCTCCACCTGCAGTTCCTGGACCGCCAAGCCCACCAACACCTCCGGCCCCACCTGCACCAGCATTTGAGCCCGAAGCTCCACCTTGACCACCGGCCCCACCTACACCACCTGGTCCAGCCCCGCCAATACCGCCGTTACCGCCAGCTCCTCCAGCTCCATCCCCATCGCCATTGCCACCGACTCCACCAGGACAGCCTGGGCACCCTGACCATTTCCGCCAACACCGCCGGCCGCCCCGCTCCCTACTGCAGCATTTAGCCCAGGAGCTCCGTTGCCACAACTACAGCTCTGAGCCGCAGCTCTGAGAATGAGTGCAGAGCAGCAGATGAGGACTGCTGGAGAAAAAATGCTGGATTTGAACATTTTGAATAGAAATGTGTGTGTATGTATGATTGTTTTATTGCGGTTAGAGATTTTGAATGAGTCAACTTGTCAATATTGTGTGCTGGTTCAAAGTTAAATTTTCCTAGAAATAAACCAGGCCTTATATAGTAGAAATTTTAATTTTTCCGGATCAACATGTTGGCGTAAATGCAAAGTTTAATCGACCAAACTCCAGGACTGGAAAGACCGCAACAGGTGCATGCAGGGCGACTACGACGTAGTGCAGTTCTTCAAGCATGCACGTTGGTAGGAGGTTTCAGGAAAATTATTTGTTCATTAGTTGAGCAGTGCACACAATGAGGAAAAATGCGGAAAAGCATCAAACGTCTGACTACGGACTGACGCATGCATTTTTTATCTGCAAAGTGTGCGAATCTCCAAAGATTGTGATTGTCGCGCCGTTTGTGACGTTTGCGTTTGCATGCATGGGTCCGATTTGCATGTCTGCTGCGCTGCACGTAACCTTTGCCCTAAGTTGAGTCGAGCGTATCAGCAGTGAATAGTGGATTCGTACCAAAATTGCAAATTGCATTACATGAATTCGCCCAAGGATCGCTGCGATTCAGTACATTCACAGTCATTACATTACTCCATTCCTAAATTTAAAGAAATGTTTATAAATTCAATGCATTTAATTAAATGACTCCCCGTTCCTGAAAATGGCTTCTGGGATTTTGTTGCTGGGAAGATGGATCTATTTGAACAATTTTTTCATAAAATGCATGTGCCTTTGAAGAAATTCGCTCGATTTGTTTGGTAACAACAAAACCGACTAGATCTGTTGCACGCACTTCTACCACGCCCAGTCTCTTATGTAACGCAACAAACTAAAACCTAGATTTTGTAATTAGCGAAGAATCCGAGCATGTCAAAAAATGACATGACTGAACTCGCCAGCTCTTCTTTAGTTTCCTCACGAAATCCAAAATGTCCAAGGCCACCCTGCGAAAGTTTATTTTGAATTTGTCAAAGTTGTTCACGGCCAGTGTCAAAAACATGGTTCCACTGCTTCGTCTGGCTTTATGCTGAAATCCTTCACTCCGTGGGCTCTGAGATGTTCAGGGATTTTGGCGAGAACTTCAGTGTCGTTGCAAAACCAGTTATAAAGTGTAACCCCGCCTCTTATGATTCACTTCTAGGACTTATTGGATCAAAATATTGTATCTCCTTTTCCCAAGTGATGGCAGTAGTTTTAAAGAAAAATTCTCAAAACTCATTCGAAAAACATGGAAAATAAAATTGGCGTACGGATTTTTTTTGCAACAACGACACTGATTGTAGGCCACAGGAAGAGTTGATCAAAATTACATAACTTGCATAAGGAACTAGTCAGATTGTATGTACAATTACTGTACATGTTTTTGCGTGATCAGTTGGAATAAAAAAAAACATTGGAGTTGTAATTGATTTAAGACTGCAGTGTGTTGAATTTTATTACTCACGTCGTAATTGTATTCCATAAAATATTTTCCATGGCAAACTTTCATTAAAAAGATTTCGGACTAAAAACTCAATGTCGCTTTGCCCTTCCATTTTCACAATCATTCCAAATCAAGACAAGACAAGCGTAATTGTTTGGAATTTCAAATTTTATTAAAATGGGCTTTTTGATTCAATTTTAATACATTTTGGCCGAATAACGTGAAAAAATTGTAGACTAGGAAACTAGCAGGGGCAAGTCAATGGATTGCCGGTCGGAGTAATGACAGCGCCGGTGGCTCCGTTTGAACACCCAGTGGCTCCAGCTCCACCACCCCCACCTGCTCCTGCATTGCATCCATTGCCTCCGACTCCACCTTTGGCACAAAGGCCAGTAGTTCCTGTCCCAGTCGCAGCTCCACCCGCTCCACCTGCTCCACCAGTACCACCGGCTTTTCCTGCAGGGTTCCCTGAACCACCTTGACCACCAACGGCACCATTGCCGCCATTGTTGTTGGTTCCTGATGAATTAATTACAATTAAAATTTGCAATTAAATATTTAAGACACTAAAAGAGTAATTTGGATCTAATTTGAAATTACCTGTGGCTGCACCACCGCCTCCACCTACACCTCCTGCTCCAGCAGCTCCGGCATTAGCACCCTTCGCACAACCTCCTTTGCCACCAACCCCTCCATTTTGTCCAGCGGACCCAGCTCCACCTGCAGTTCCTGCACCTCCAAGTCCACCAACACCTCCGGCACCACCTGCCCCAGCACTTGTGCCCGAAGCTCCACCTTGACCACCAGCCCCACCTACACCACCTGGTCCAGCGCCGCCAATACCGCCATTGCCTCCAGCACCTCCAGCTCCAACTCCATCGCCGTTACCACCAATTCCTCCAGGACAGCCTGGGCATCCAGCACCACCGTTCAGACCATTACCGCCAACCCCGCCGGCCGCTCCGCTCCCCAGAGCTGCATTTAGCCCAGGAGCTCCGTTGCCACAACTACAGCTCTGAGCCGCAGTAAAGAGAATGACAAAAGAGCAGCTGATGACGACTGCTGTAGACAAAATGCTGGAATTGAACATTTTATTGCAAATTTATTGTGTGTAGTTTGTGAGTAAAAGTGTTGTTGGGTTTGCGGTTTTGGAGGTTTTCAATGAGCAAGTCAACTTGTGCTGCTTTAAAGTTAAATTTTCCTGGAAATTAACAGCCCTTATATAGTAAAAAATTAAATTTTTTAGATCAACATGTTGTTGAAAATGTAAATTTTAATCGACGAATCTTAAGCACTACGAGGTGCTGAAGGAGACCGCAACAGATGCAAGTAGGGCGACTACGACCGACATGCATGCACGTTGCTAATAGGTGGCAGGAGAATTAATTATCATTAATCATTATTTTTAGCAGTGCTCAGAATGAGGGAAAATGCGGAAAAGTACCAAACGTCGGCGTCGTGCTGAACTGACCCACTTGTCTGCAAAATGTGGAAATCTGCAAAGTTTCCCGATTGTCAAATATTCGCATGCATGAGCTAAGTTAAGATGGAATGACGTGCGCTTGTGTTAATTCCGAATTTTTTGCAAACACAAGCCAGGCAAAGCATGCATGCATGCCAATGCCTGACGCAAGTAACCTTTGCCCTGCTTGAGTCGATCATATCAGTGCAGTGCAGTGGATGGACTGATTTCATCAAATTGCATTGCATTGCATTGAATCGCAACTTGAATTTTATTCCGTTCAACTAAATGTTTCCAAATTCAATTAATTGCATTTAAATGGACCCCCCGTGTGGAAATGTCATGTTCTGCGTCGATTGCTGAACTCCAACAATTGCTTCGACAGGTGGTCGAAATGTTTGCTGCATATTTAAAGCAATTCGCTTCTCTTTCGAATTCGATTCACTTTCCAAGCAAGCAAGACGACGTGCGTTGTTATCATTTTTGTAAATAATTATTTTGCATTTGCATGCCTAGTGAAAGTGATGAAAACAAATCCGGCATGTTGCGCTTTTACCACAATCTGTTATTCAACTAAATGTAATAAAATAAAAATAGAATTTAAATAAAAGTGCGGTACTTTTCCCCTGTCACTTTTGCACACGAGACGACTAGCAGAATGCACACATTTTAGATTTAGTGATTTAGAGGAATACCAATTTCCTGGCGTCGTACTTGTTTGTTATCATTTGGTGTCTCCCCCCAAATTGCGGTTGGAGTTCCAGATGCGGGCGAGGTGCTTATAAACATTTCATTATTGCAACTCCATTGCACATTTTATTTTTTGTTATCCATGAAGTGAAGCTCCTTTTGCCTCGCTATGGTCGCCCAATCCAAAACAAAACGGAAGAAATATAGAGATTTGGACAAAAAAACTCGTCAACGTTATGAGCAAATTTGGATCTACAAGCCTTTCAGAATATTTGACAGGGATAAGCCAAAATCTTGCCTTGAATGTTTAGGACCCCACACTATAAACTGTTTTGACTTTCTATTCGAATTTTTTTTTTACTATTTTTCACGATCAAATTTTTATTATTAAGGTTGAGTAAGCACGATATTTAAGTTTAGAGAATTTTTATTACAGAGTACGACAAATGACTAATAAATGCTCTCTGTTTATGTAGATCCGTCGAGTATTGATTGCATTTTGCACTTGTAGATTTTATAGATTTTCTCCTTATAGGTTTTGAAATTATAGATTTTGGGATTTTAGATTTTTGCCATTATAGATTTTGAAATTATAAATTTTTGACTTTATAGATTTTGGGATTATGGATTTTTGGATTATAGATTATCACATGGTAGCCTTGAATTAATTTATTGGAATCCAATTTGACTCTGTCCAATTAGAAGACTTCTGCGTTAAAGTCTGTCGTCAATTAATAAATTAATAGCAATCATATTTCAGCAATCAAAGTTCTATATCCTAGCCGAATCAAAATAATCAAAATTCACGTTCAAGTCACGTTCCGTTGGCTGATCAATGAAGGCCATCCAGAGCTGGAGCTGTGTTTGGGTTTGGGGATAAATCTAAGAATTGAGGTCAATGAGGTCATTCGTTAGATAATTGAGCGATGACAAGCTCCGAGACATTACATAATCATGCATTCCTGCAACAAAACCTTGAGAAAACTGAATTTGCAATAAATATTTGCATTTCAGGATTTATTTTCCGGATTCGGGTAAAACCTTTGAAAGTTTGATTAATAAAATATTCCCAGAATCCAGCCCAATTTATTTTGTGAATTAGGTTCGGACTTATTTATTTAGTTTAAACAAAAGCTGTCGTTTGTTTATGTTTATGTGTTTTAAGTTCGAGCCTAGTCAAAACATGGTTTTGCCATTTTGAGCCTTACTTTCGCGAAGTATGATATTACCTGAACAATTGAATGAGAATGAACATACAAATTTTCAGCTTTCATGGGGAAATTTCCATGAGAATTTTTTGGACGATAATTTTTTTTTACCCATTCACCAAAAGTGAAGATGCTACCATTTTTATTTTTCTCTAATACCTCACAATTTCCAAGCTACAGTGTGCGGGATCACCTTGGGTACTTCCCTCGTTGGTTTCAGTTTCCTTCCAACTTCATTTAATATTAGATACGACGTCAATAGTTTATTTTAGTCCTACTTGCATACGTACGTACACGTCTGCGAACAGATTTGAACATGACATCGCCTCGCCTCAACCCAAAATATTACTGCCCTGACGCAACAATCTTTCATCAAACAATTTGCACTTAATTCAGGATGATGCGTCCATTATATAATTTATTCTTCAAGCACGTAGTCGTGAAAGCACAAAGTTGCAGTTGGAGAGCAGAGTCATGGGAAATCAATTCAAAAAAACTTGAGCTTGGATACAAATCCTATCAATTTCATGGCTCATGACTCCCCAGCTTGGCACAGAAGTTTTGATTTGTTCTTACTCTGGGGACCATAAAAAAAACTACATGCTGCGGCTTTACGTTCGTTCTTCTGTGTGAAGCACGTAATTAATTGTGCAAGTCCAATACCAAAATGTTTGTGGTTTTTTGCAAGAACAAGCGGCCAATCGTCGGCATCATTTGAGTCCAAAAGAAGAGTGACAGTTGTTTTTTTTTTGCATTACATAAGGATGGTATAATTTGTGCTGGCCAATGTCGCTCACTCCCAACTCAAGTTTTGTTCTTCGCTCATACAATGGCAGCTTTGCAAATTTGGACATACATAAGTTCATTTGAATGAAAGGCAGATCGAGCAGTCGGCGGACAGGCTAGGTCTGTCTGCCTGTCAGTCAACCTAGTCTTGTCGGCGAATATAGCAACTTAGTTAATAAACTTATTTAGGGAATTAATCACAGTTTTAATTTATTAAGTGCTGTTGTCAATCATCGACACGGCTAGGCCCAGCTGCTTGGTATGCCAGTCGTCCAGTTCAAATTACGTAGTTTGTCTAAAGAAAACAAGCAAATTAGAATCACGTTAAAATCGAGCAAATTTCGTTCCGTTACCAATATCCGATTGCAAAGCTAACATGTCATACAAAGCTGGAAAATTTTAGAATAAATTTTTTCGTAGTAAAAATTTTTACTGGTTACAAAAAAGTGCAAGAAGTACAAGAAGAATCTCGTCATGCAAAATATGGCTCTGAGACCTCCGTTCAACACAGCAACTGCACTTCAAAAAGTTCTCAATGCACAGAATTTATGGAACACAAAGGACCCTACTAAAGTTGCTGCTGCTCACACTCCAGACTCAGAGTGGAGGGATCGTGATAACTTTTTTAAAGTAAATCTCAACAATTTTTATTAAAAAATATGGAAATTTGGTTTCACAAATTTAGTTTTTGTAAAGAGTTCTCGACAACAACGGCGGAACTCGGCTACTCGCTCGATTCAAACTTCAGTCCGGTCTTGTTAAAGAGCAGTGCTTTGAAGGGACACTTTGGAGGTGTGCTAAGCACCTAATATTGTGATATTTTGTTTGCACTCCCTGGCATGTCCTGAGTGAGTGAGACCTAATCGAAATTAGATTGTCAAAATCATTTTGGGTTTGAAATTTTAAAAAATCGCAAAATGACGAAATTCCCATGCTCTTAACTATAGGAAAAATCGAGTTTCCTGTTTTTCAGAAATCTCAAAAACCTGAAAACGATATTTCCTGAGGGGGGGGGGGAGTCAGGAAATTCGACGTTTCGCATAGTTAGGAGCATGGAAATTTCGCCATTTTGTGATTTTTTCAGAATTTCAAAAAAATTAAAGTTGCGAAACAAAATGATTTTGACAATCTAATTTCAATTTAATTCTCACTCAGGGCATGACAGAGAGTGTAAAAAAAATATCACGATATTAGGTGCTTTGAACACCTCGGAAGTGTCCCTTGCTAGCTCTCGATTTAAAAGTGATGCACTGCACTGCACTAATTCCAATTTGTGTTCAAAATAACAAAACATCGTAGAGTTTTGAAATCCCTCACTAACTCATTTGTGTGTTTTCATTTAATTACAGGGCACGGACAAAATCATCGAATTTCTGACGAACAAGTGGAGGGTTGAGCTGGACTACAAGCTTGAAAAGCATTTGTTCTGTTTCCAAGACAACCAAATTGCAGTGCATTTCCAGTACGAATTTCACAACTTGAGTGGTCAATGGTTTCGAGCTTTTGGAAATGAACATTGGACATTCAATGAGGAAGGGATCATGGAAAAACGAGACATGAGTTGTAATGATGTTCCAATTCTACAATTTCAGAGAAAATTTATACAGTAGTACAGTGCACAACCATTTCCTATTCAAAAGTCAGTACACAAAGTCGAACCTCGTTAGTACGGACTAAGCCGGATCGCTAATAAATGGTCTGTCGGTAATAACGAAATTCCGTCCTAGCGAGGTCCGTATTAACGAAGTTCGGCTGTAGGTAGTCTAGGTTGTTAGTCAAAGTTGATGTCGTCTAAATGACTTGCACTGCTAAATTCTGTAGTCCTGAATCTCAGCGTCGCATCGTCAATTAATTATCCGGCGATTGTTTTGCGCCAATAAAATCTGTCGTGTGTTTGGATTACAAGCTACATAAATGAGACTTTTTAATATTCATCGCAAATATTTGAAAAATCAAAGAAATCCTAGATGACAGAATTTTCTAGTTCCTACTCAATAAGATTTCCTTCAATTATTTAATTTCTAGTCAAGTTCTACTTTGCAACCCTTAAGTAACTTTTATTTCTTGTATTTATGTAATCAGTAGATGAAAGTAAAGTTGCTATTTCGATTAGTTTCAAGACAGTGTTTGGGTGCTCTCTTCTACGGAACGCACAGTAGTTGTTGTAGTATAGCCAGGATTTGGGTTACAAACTTTGTGATTACTTTGTTTTGTGATTTTACTGTTTTCCGCGCAAAGAGTTCTTCTCCATTCGAACTCATCACCCCTGAACCGTTCCTCACACTCCTCATTGCTTGAACATGGCTCATCTTTTCGCATTCGGATTCTCCTTCCATAGGCTACCTTACAGCCAATCTGACAGAAAAATTGAAGTTTTGCAATTGCAATTTTAATTTCTATAGAATACTATAAGTCAAAAGGTCACGTTTAGAAATGCTACAATCTTACGTCCAGCAGAACTGAAGTGACAAGAATCAAGAAAATAGCACTGC
>JAQGCM010002740.1:0-10521 GCA_034699705.1 Hymenaphorura dentifera
CCACTCCTTACTCACTAGGTGGCTCTTGCCGCAACTAAATTACACTTAAACTACTAACTCTCACTCCGCTTTCAACAAATAGTATTCTCATGCGGTTTGTCGCTTTTAGATACGGGTAGTTCAAAGGAAGTAAATCGGATATAAAATTTGTACTTTAGAATTTAGATTTGTTTGGAGTTCGTCGAATGTTTTGGGATTTTTGAGAATTTCATTTGAGGTCCCAATAGTCGAGATGCTCCCCGCTAAAAAAGTTGCGACCCTCAAGAACGTCAATCAATTTAGCCACGGTTTGGTCACAAGTAGTGATTCTCTTGCGAATAGTGAGTACTTCGATGAATTCTTCAATCTCTTTTTCCTTGCACAACTTGAGTTTGTCCAGGTAAATGTCCAGAAGACCCGGGTTGTAGTTGAGAACCAAAATCCCGTTATTTTCTTTGGCGATGCTGCACATGAAGGACTCGCGAGCGGTGCTGGAAGCGCAAAAAGTACTCAAGGAATTGTACGGACGTTCAGCTGCACCGGAAGTGATGTTCACAATGGTTCGCATCTAAAACAAAATTGAATCCGCTTTCATTGAGATTTGCTTTTGGAAGCTAAGGCTACAATTGAAATTAGCAGAAATTACTCGTTTTTCTCCTTTAAAGATTTTCATGAAATGACTGTTAAGGATCGTGGGAGAAAATGTATTGACAGTGAAGTAACGCCCGAGATCTTCAGCACTTTTGAGTTCCAACGCTTTGGTTTTCATGTTAAATTGAGTCATGGATCCATGAACGATCAATGCGTGATCAAAATCTTCAGGTTTGACCAAATTTAAGGCCAAAAACTCATTCACCTTTCGCTCCAAGGCCATTCCGTTAGGATTCTCTGCGTCCTGGACAAAAATGCCGATTTTCGACTGAGGGCCCTTCTGGTTGGCAGTAATTATTTTCTTGACTTTTTCGAGAGGTCCTTCATTACGACCAGCAAGGATAGCAACTGAGCCAGGTGCAATTTTCTTGCAAAATTCAATGGCGCACATTTTCCCCATTCCTTTGGAAGCGCCGCTCACCATGAGAAAAGTTTTTCGGCCCCAGAACTTGTTCATTGTGACTGTTTTTACAGGAGGTCCTGAAATATGTCGAAACCTGTATTAATTTGTGATGATTGATGATACGAATCGAGGCTCCTGGAAATTTTTCAAGGTTCGAAAATTCTAAACCCAAACCCAAGTGCTATTAAGAATTATATGGATTTCTCAGCTAGTTGTACGAAATAAATGACTCACAGATGTTGGTTGGAGTAAAAATCGAATATTATCTGTCTGATAGCGTTGAATATGTTTTGAAAAGGAAGTGCAAAAGTCTCGTCAAAAATGATATGATATATGCATTTCACAAATTACTGGCCATTATGTAACTTTTCTTTGTTTTTTACTTTACAGCAGCGCGGTAACAATTGTTGCGTGGCAACAGTCAACAAAGTGACACCTCGAAATTATAATCACAAAAATTTAATTTCGAGATCTTTGTTACTTTGACATACATTTTGTGTTAATGGACACTCCAGACTTTTCCTTTCGAAAGATTCTCTAATCTGCAAAATATTCTGAATTTTGATTGCAAAGGAACTTTTAGTTTCCAGTTTCCAGAGTACTGCTTTGTGCAATGATTTGTGCACCTATAATTTGAGATAATGCCTTTTTCCTATAAATTTTTTGTCAAGTATCAATTAGGTTAACTATCGAAGATTTTTGAACAGGAACTTTAGGTTACATTTCTCTCCAATTCTTTCCAATGCTTTTGTGATCAGGGCTAAGTAAGTCGCATTCGATTTTTGATTGTTTCCAATTCCAATTGCAGCTGATTATCTTCAAATTTTTCGACATTCGAATTCCATGGATAAAAGGAAGACTGTCTCCCTTCCAAAGTAAAATTCATCAATTAATTATTCTCAAAAAACTTTCAGTTGCAAGGAGTAAATAAAATTATAATTAAAAATATGTCAGATTCTCGTATTCGATTCGTTAAAATTGTCATGGCACTTCTGCTTCAAACTCGATGAAATCAAAGTGCTATAATTTTGCGGGAAATGGGGCTGTATGAAGTTTAAGCAAATTTAAAATTTCTGCAAAGAATTTTGATTTTGCTGATTTGCCTCTCCGCGACTTCTGTACGTCTGCCTTAAGCCGGCTCTAATTCCTTCTTTCATTTAAAGGTCGAGTTGAGGTCGACGTATAATTGGTAATTACAATTTTTTAAATCGTTTCGGTTTGGTCCTGAAAATTTGTAGTGCTGTACATAGATTTCAAAGCATAAAAAGGGAAGAATTCGGCAAAACAAATGGAGATATTCGTGCGTTCCTCAGCAGCTGCAGCTGGAATTTCCAAGAATCTTGGACAGCGTATTGGGCAGAGGATGACACTTGCTGGAATGTCCACCACCGGCCGAAGTGCGATAAATTGTAGTCAAAATAATAACAGCAGCATTATTGGCCGACAATTTCGCCAACTTGGACTTCCAGGAGTTCAAAAATCTAGCGGTGAGATCAATTTGTCCAGCAGTAGTAGTCGTTCTGGACGACGAAGGTTCTTCAGTGCTTGTCGTGCAAATTTTTTGGCTTCAACTCCAGACGATTGTGACATTGATGGAAACAATCCAACCGTAGGATTTGATCGTAAGTCTGAGATATGACAATCAACAGGTTGTATTTTCAAGTCAAGTTTGAGTTTGTTCAAGTACCTGAAGTCACACGCCAAAATTGAATTCACCCTAACTTAAACTTATATTTCATTATTTTAGCGAGCTGGGGTCTTAAGGAGGAGCAAATACAAATCCAACAAGTTGCGACTGATTTCGCAATTAAAGAAATGCTGCCAAACATGGCTATTTGGGATGAAAAGGTATGCGCTTATTATTTATTTTTTTGTTCAATATTGGTGTTCCTGAATTCTGATATGAGGGAATTCGAGTCAGTTTTTACAGTTTTGTTGTTTTTGAATCTGAAAAATTAATGCTATTCATGCTTTTGCAGGAAGAGTTTCCTGTTGAAGCCATGCGAAAAGCAGCGGCACTAGGATTTGGAGCAATTTATGCAAGAGAAGAGTTTGGAGGATCCGGATTAACTCGTCTAGATGCATCGGTAATTTTTGAAGCCCTTTCACAAGGATGTGTGTCAACTACCGCTTACATTAGCATTCACAAGTACGTCTTGTCAAAAATTGGCACTCCGACAGCCTATACGCTGCAGAAAATAATTTTTAATTTGTCATGAATTTACAGCATGTGTGCTTGGATGATTGATACTTTTGGGAACAAAGAGCAACGATCAAAATATATTCCAAAATTAGCAACGATGGATAATTTTGCTTCATACTGCTTAACCGAGCCTGGAAGTGGATCCGATGCTTCTTCTTTATCCACGATTGCTAAGAAGTCTGGGAACCACTATGTGCTAAACGGGTCAAAAGTAAGGATTGGATTTTCTAGAATTTTCACTTGCACTGAATTTGATCATTAATAAATTGTAATTCTGTGTTGATCAAGGCTTTCATCAGCGGCGGCGGAGCTACTGATATATATGTCGTGATGTGTCGAACTGGAGGTTCTGGGCCAAAAGGAATATCCTGTGTGATCGTCGAAAAGGATTCTCCAGGTACTGCTAAAACTAAACCGTATTTATACCTCATCACTTACTTTAATTTCTTTACTATATTATGTACGTGTGCTGCAGGTTTAAGTTTTGGGAAAAAAGAGAAGAAAGTTGGATGGAATTCTCAACCAACCAGAGCAGTCATTTTCGAAGACTGTAAAGTCCCAATTGCTAATTTGATAGGTGAAGAAGGGCAAGGATTTAACATCGCCATGAAAGGCCTGAATGGAGGCAGACTGAATATCGGTACTCCAAACTACGAGTTAATTATACAAAGTCATTCAAGATTACTAACAATTAACGTTAACAAATTCAGCTAGTTGTTCACTGGGGGCAGCCCAGGCGAGTGTGGAAGCTGCTAGAGCACATCTACTTGTGCGAAAACAATTTGGCCAGCCTCTTTCAAGTTTTCAGGTAGTTGAATGAATCAAAAAATAAAAGCATAAGCATTGTAGAAACTTAATTGTTGTCTAAAAACTACAATTTATTTTTAAATTTTCTCCAGAACAATCAGTTCCATTTAGCTCAAATGGCCACTGATCTTGTGGCATGCAGATTAATGGCTCGCAACGCAGCTTCTGCTATGGATACAAACCATCCTGATGTCGTTTCCCTTTGTAGTATGGCCAAGCTCTTTGTCACGGATAAAAGTTTTGAAGTGAGTGGTGATATAGATTTTACACCTGCAGAATTAATTTATTTCCCAACGCCCTGTTGATGTACAGAACAATCAATTTACATGTCTTTAAATTAATTACTGAAATTTTTTCAGATTGTCAACCAAGCCCTTCAAATGCACGGAGGATACGGCTATCTGAAAGATTTCCCAGTCCAGCAATATCTTCGTGACGTCCGCGTCCATCAAATCTTGGAAGGGACCAATGAAGTGATGCAAATTCTGATTTCCAAGAATCTCCTTAAACAATGAAATTCACCGCCAAGGTCTAGTAATCTCTAATCCAAACAAACAAATCCAAAGTCAAGCGAACCTAACCAATGGTAGCTATTAGGTGTGCTCGAAAAGAAAATCCTTATTTTTGCATTATAGTCAAGTAGAACAAGTTGAAATCGAAAGTTATATTTTAATTGTGATAAATACAAAGTCTCGCGAGTGTGAAATAAATTTGTCGAAAGTTAAAAGTCTAAAATTTGATAGTTTATTTCATGCTTTATTGATAAAAGATTTGTTATGGTTAATGTTTTGAGGGATAATCCTGAAAACATGTTCAAAGAGTAAAAACGCTTCTTGTAGTACGGCTAAAATTGCCTTTAGGAGATAAATTCTTGCATACATTCTGTGAAGGTCATGGGCAGATGGTTGCTGAAAGATAGAAAATCATTGCATGCAAATTACTGCGGTCTGAGTAGAGTCCAGATGAGACATCGTCCAAGACTTCAGTACATAAATGAAACCAAATAATTAATTTGCATTGTGCATACCAATAGCACCACATGTTTGCTATAGAATGATTTGAACCGATGAGCCAATTCAGCTAGAAATCTTAATGTGGAAGGAATTCTGATTTCATTTAACGATAAATTGATGATTGTATCAGAAATTCTTGGCCATTCCAGAATTGCATCAATCAAAGACAATTCTTCCTGAAGGAAATTTTTTTTAGTTTAGTTCAATGGATGCAAATAATATTAGTTCATCTATTGGTGGTTTTTGTTTTGCATACTTACATTGCTGTTTGTGATGAGAGAAAAATTAATTTCTTTTTCTGATGGTAATGGTGCATAATTCCCTTCAACGACTCTCTCAAAAAATGTACTCAATATTGAATGTATTCTAGCATATGTGTAGTGGATTAGAACTGGATCTGGAATTTACAAGATAAATTATAAAACACTGCACATTATTTATAAAGGTTTTGCAAGTTACCATTGACGCTTCATGGTACCTTGATTCGGATTTGCAAAACTTTCCGTTTGGAATACAATTTCAGTATTTGGGTTTTTTATCAACAATTCATACTTTATTGTTGAGAGACAATGAACAAATGAATTCGTCACACAATTTGCTGCATTTTCATTTTGCTTCTTAGTTTTATTATGCTGATCAATTTTCAATCTAAACTCAAATGTGCAGGATAAGAATTTTAGTAGGCTTGAAAAGATAGTCAGCACACGTTCAGGTTTTGATTTTGATTAAATACCTGACAAAACTTCGCAGTGTTGTAAAGTTCTCACTCGAGTCTGTTTCTTTTGAATGCTGAACTGATACATTTCCAATATTCAGGCGAACAACTTGAGTAGCACTATTATTGTCTTCCTTAGTCTTAGGTCTGTAATCACATGCGACAACGGAGTTGATTATGACTAAATCATTTCCGAAATCTGAAGTGTTTGGAAGTTTAAAATATTTGGAGTCTTCCACGCAGTAGCCTCTCAATTTCAATATTTTGAGAATTACTTGCGAAAGAAGGAGTTTTCGGTACTCGTAAGGCGACAACTCTGATGTGTCCAGATGATTATTGTCCAGATGCTTACTGGTCATTGCGATTTGGACCTGAAAATTTCATACATTTATGTGTGTATTTCAAGTTGCTAGCAGTTTCAAATCATGTTAGCTGTCAACAAAATTCTGAACATTGTTTAATTAAGTCAACCTTAAAATTAGCTGCTCCAATTTCAGTCATACGTTTTCTTTTCAGCATCCATTTGATACTCCGCTCAGCCACTGTAGCATTGTCAAGCGGAATTTGAAGATTTCTGAACGTATCATAAAACACAGAGGTTGAGCAACAACTCTGTATCGCAAATTGTTGAAACTTCTTAAAGAAAATTAGACTCATTTAAGTTAAGTTGATTTGCTTATAAAATTAATTTGCAGAATTTTCAGTAATACCTCTGTTTTTGATTCCAAGCGATTATTGTGCTGCTCAAAAAACATTTCTTGCCAAACTTTCTGGAATTCTTTCAAAACTTTGCAGCTCAACCCAATATGTAATTGTCCACGACTAAACAACTTTTGACAAGTGTTTAGGGATTTGTAAATTTTATAGCACATTTCTTGAAACTTTACAACTTTATGTTTAAACACTTCATCATAGCTGCAAGCATCGGAAGCAGCTTTGAGTGAGGTCGAACTCGCGATTGCTATCGTTTCTGCATATGCTAAAAATGCTAAGTTGGATGTAAAATTTGTCAAGAAGTTTAATAAAAGATCTCTATCAAGCATTTCCGTGCCTGACGAGAAAATCATGTTAAAAATTGATCCTATACATTCACGATATGAGATAAATGAGACTATAAAAATTATACTACGTTTGCAAATTCACTTTGCTATCCGTTGCGTGTTTCAATTTTTCTTTCTAATTTTTACAAATTCGATTTTCTACTCTACGACGGTTAATACTTGCGCGGAATGTTACACGCAGTGAAGGTCTGATGACAGCCAAGTGAGCCAAGCAAACAATTCGGCATGGGAACATCTGTGGAGAATGTTGCACGTGGAATATTTGGTTCCCCGAGCTTCCTTTTACATTTTGCTATTAAGCCTGCCAGTACAGGTATGCTTTCTAGATTCATCGTCTAATTGGAAAATTGGATTGGATTGAACTGCAAATATAATATTAAGACCGACTTGAGAAATGTCTCAATTTCAATTCAAACTTTATGGACTAAATGACTGGATTGATTGCTTTAAATATTCTTTTCATGCATTTTTCAAGCCCATATCAATTCGTGGACGTGAATATGTGATGCGATTGAGTGAATTGGGTATTGCATATTGTGGGGTTCTGGAAACTTGTTTGACAGGATTTGGAAAATTTGGATGTAATTGTTGTCCATAGTTTGGACTGCAGAACTAGTCTGACCGTCACAAAGTCAACTCTAAAGACATTCAGGGAAGAAATTACGTGGCGTAGTGGTTATTATAGTCGAATAGATTTAATAGTTCCTAAAGCATTGCTGGTTGCGGACAAACATGTCAAATTATAATCAAGGGTACCCTTACGGATACCATCAGGGCTATTACTACCCGGGATATCCCATCAACCAGATGCAAAAGACTGAAAATGATTGTGGACTGACTGAGGTTTGTTACAATTTATGTCTAAAAAATTCCAGAAGAAAAAAGGTTTAATTTTTGCTGTTGATGACTTGCATTCCAGCATTTCCGGGCTCCTGTGCACTTTTTTTGGACAATCCTTGCGCTAATTGGTGTGTGATACTTTTTAATTCTTTGCAGGTGCTAGCCACGTACAGAGGAGGGGATTCTATGGTGGACTTTTCGGAACCAAAGAATACCCAGAGCAGAAGCAATATAAAGAAACTGACAATCAAGTTTATGGCATTTTTCTTTGTCTTCACGCTGATTATCTCATGCCTTTTCCTCTTAAGATTCAGAGATGGTAATTTCATAAATTATTTGAAAAAATATTGTAGTATTAATTAAGAACACTGAACACGGTTCTAATGATCAATACTTGGTCAAAGGTCGATTCATTTACTTCATCAGTTTTCTTTAATTAATTTCATCACAGGTGCAGCTGTGGAGTCGCCAGTGATATCTACTACTAGATTTATTCCAGCACCGCCGCTACCACTTTCCTCTGCTCTTCCAGCTCCAGAAATTGATCTGAAAATTGTGTACTCCTGCGACGAGGACGATGGAGAAGTTTTTATAGAAAATTTTAAATTTTAATATGATGGATGATTATGAGCACAGCAAAAAGCGATAGGCCAAAATATTTACATGAAATTTTAATACAAATGATTTTATATAGGATTCTAATAATAGTTAGGCAGATTCAAGGTAGAGAAATGATTTGAAGTGTATTTTTCTTATTGAGATCTTAATTTAATAATAAAACGTATCTCACTATAAACTTTTATCTGGTTTTGTATTTTTTTTTTATCATTATAGCGTACTGACAGTACAGTATCGTCAGCCTACCAAACTTGTAACGAAACCAAGTATGTCGGCTCTCAGCTTTGTACGGTATGAAACTCCAGAGCAGAGTTCGTTGAAGAAATATTTAGAAAATTTTGCGAGCAAATTGCGTATTGAAACGTTTGTAGGATGATTGTGAATTTGGATTAATTGAAATTAGCTTAACTTCAATCTCATTCAAACACACACAAAAACTTGAATAACTCATTAAAAAACATTTTTGTATTTATTACGACAATAGATAAAGATAAATTCTAGTACAATATTCTGTTGATTCAGAAATTTAGTTTAATATTTGTGATCACAGTCATGACATGATATTTGATAGTTTAAAGGTGCGCGTGTAGCACATGCACAATGCACAAGCACATTTTGTCACAGAATTGGTTCCTTCGTTGACTCATCTTCATTCTCATTTTGTGGAATTACTACATTCTAGTTTTGTAAACGTTGCAGCAGACATTTTCTTAACAATTGACTATACCAACCCGGAAATTTGAGTAGTTTAGCCATAAACAAATCACAATACTATAAGACGAGTAAAAAAACGTTTGTTCTAAATTTTAAATTATTAGGATTCGTTGCGTTGCAATGTTCGTTTTGGTTTTAGGGAGAGGGGGGAAAGCAGTTGAAGATTGTGTCACGCTTCAGATAAAAATGTGACGAGTGCCATTACTCCGATTCCCATCAGTAGACTAGCAAGCAACTTGAATGCTTCTTTTGGATCTTCCTCATTGAGCAGATCAGGCAGTAAACTTGTTAGAGCAATATTTATAAATCCACCGGCTGTAAATGGTAAAATCCACCATGTGAAATTTCCTGCAAATTCAAACGCAATTAGAAAATGTTAGAATTGAATGAAGAGGAATTCTGTTGTTTTAAGCCTTTAAATTATTTTGAACTCGATCATCAGTTTTAAACAAACCCATGGTCTTCATGCAATCTACACTGAGGGTGAACACAGCTCCAAGAATTCCAATCGTTGCAGTTGATAGCTGCGCCTTTGCGGCTTCCCAAGGAGCAAAACCTGAGCGAAGAAGTATAGCGAAATCTCCTATTTCGTGAGGAATTTCATGAAGAAGAATGGCTCCCGTCGTAAGAATACCAATACGCGGTGAAATAATAAAGCTTCCGGCAACTGCTAGCCCATGTGCAAAATTGTCGAATCCATTCGCAACAAGATTTAGATATCCTGCAATCTGAAATAAAAATAATGAATTACATAATCTATAAACTGAAATATTAGAACACAATTTTGATCTCAGTCTTATTGTTCATTGTACCTCCTTTTGAGAGGGTCCAGTCTTCTTGAGAGGATCATCGCCACATTCTTCTGTGACAAGCATTTCACAAATAACAAAACTAATGATTCCGGCCAAAACCCAAAATCCTAAAATCATCATGCCTTGTTGGTCGGTTGAGCCAGCCTCTAAAACCGAAATTCAAAATTAGCTTTTTCAAAATATTTATTTTGCAATAGCAATAGATTGCAAAAGATTAGAGATGATTCTTACCGCGGGCAAAGTGCCATGTTTCTGGGAGTAGATGCAAAAATACGTCACCCAGTAAGCTTCCCACGGCAAAGCTCAACAGTCTTTTCAATGGCTTTGCGGTAATTCCAGCTGTCACTGTGTGGAAAAAACGGATTCACAATTTAATTCATTTGTTTCAAATTTTATTAGCTGTGTATTTAATTAATTTCATAATTAAATGCTGCCTTAAAATACTGTTTATCACTAAATGACCAAAACAAATATTCCTTCAGAAAAATTAACAATATTGATAATTAAAGCTTTGAGCATGAATGCATGTATGTGTTCGTATTCGTGAGAGAAATGAAGTCGACTAGATTAATTGCAGCAAATGCGGGTGGGTCATGCCCTATTCCAAGGATTTAATTAGGGCGGCTAGCACTGGGGGCTTGTGTGGAACATGTACGACCTGCTATCAAAGTTGTTCGCGTTCTATTATAACCTCATTCAACAATA
>JAQGCM010002741.1:0-10516 GCA_034699705.1 Hymenaphorura dentifera
TGTAGGCCAAAGGGTCATCAGGTTTTTCAGTTTCTTCATAAAGTGCAGTCACCGCTCGAATGAATGCCATTTGCAACCCAGACTTGGCCAAGTACTCATTAAAGAGATCTTTTCTCTCATGTGTTTCTTCTTCCGCCTGTTAATTCCACACCCAAATTATGAACATTTTAACTACCGCCACGTACAGAATTTTCTGGAAATATCATTCAAATAAAATTGGCCAACAATTAGTTAGCATCATTACCTCAGTGTAGTCTGGAAGATTTAGCTCTTTGTACAATGGCGAGTTTTTCTTACTCGAATGACCTTTACTCTTGCGTGGCTGTTTTGCCATATATTTTATGTCCGCGTCCAACACTTCTGGGTTCTCCATCCTTAGGTTTGTTGATTTTAGATTTATTTTGTTCCAACTCAATGATGTAAGAGGTCACGCCTGTTGATGATAAATAACGTTCCAAAGGCCTTCACAATTTGGTCCATTTTACTTATTTAGTTTTTTTTGTTGCTGCTTGTTTTCATTGATTAGTAAACAACTTTTTCATGGCAACGCGTTTCATTTGAAAAATTTACTAAGGAGTTCGTACGTGAGAGACTGGATTTTTGAGTCTCCAGATTACATTGACCCTTTGATGAATTGCAGTGGAAATTAGTTAGCTTTTTTTCGTTTTCTATTACAATAAAGCCCCAAAGCTAAAAAATACAAAAATAATGGAAAAAAAGTGATTCTGGTGGCCGTTTCTGTACTTTTTAATGTCATCAATAAAATTGCAATTTTCGTTCACAAGTTGATAACGAAATATTTATTTCGTGATTTAAGTTCAGATTCAACCCAAATGCTAAAATAATTAAACCGACATTTTCAAAAAACACATTCTTTCTATTCTTTCCTTGTGATGGTATTTCCGACAATTAGGTATTTGGAGGAAATGCGCTAAAATGGCGGATAATAAGGTGAGTTGTGAGGAAAATTGTTTGGACAAATGTGTGATATGACTGGGAAGTGAAGGACACCTTGATTGTGAGTTCATTTGTGCGACAATAATTTCTTTTCTCGTGTGATTTGATTAGTTGGAGAGCAGGGGAGAGAATTGAAAGAGTTTCGTTGGCAGAGGTTCGGCCGGGTGAAGAAGATCGAGAGAAAGCAGCAAAACCAAAAGGGAGTGAAAGTAGTGAAAGCACGAACTGCATGAACTGGGCAAAGCCAAGCCAAGCTAAGCAGCCAAGGGGGTGAGGTGCCAGATTCACAGCCCAGGCCACAGCCTCTACTCCAGCACCAACTACTTCTACTCCAAGAAAAAGAGCAAAGTCGGGCATTTAGGAACTAGAACTCCCCGCCCGATTGACTAATAGTCTCAACTTTAGTCAAAGAGACCACCAGCTCTCACTATTCACTTCAATACAATAGCCCACCTAGTTTCTCCAAAAAAAGTCTGCCCCAAATAAAGTCTAGGACAAAACAAACCAGCAGTCTTCTTGTCACTCACTCACCCAATTCTATCTCCTCCAGGCCAGTCCTCAAGTCTAAGCCCCATTAAGCGTTTGACCAGTCAAGACAAAGAGAAGCGATTTGGTTCAAACTTCCAACCGTCGGTCGTGAAAGTCGCGATTGAGACTTTCAAAACTTTTAAACCTGGCCTGAAAGTGTATCCTCAGAACTTCAGAACAATCCAACGTTATTGAGCAGTTTGGGTCACTCCGCAGAGAACTGATTTCCGCAATTTTCAGCACAAAACTTTAGAGAGTGGCCGTATAATTTTAGATAGTGAAAGCCAAAATGGCGTTCGGGCCAAGCGTCAAAGCGATTCAAGTTGGTACGTGTGGTTGACGGTGCGTCGCCAGAAAAAAAACATGCGAGAATCCCAAAAGATCATTTGGCTGGGGTGGAACTGACCAAGAAGAACCTCAAAGAATCCTTGCGTAAGGGTTGCTGAGAATCTCCTAGCTGGTTTGACTGCTACTGCTTCCAGCAACTTTGTATGGAGATGGGGCGACGAAGGAGTAGTCTCTCAAGAGGGTCAAGTGGGGACGGTGGTGAAGATGACATCATGGGCGACCTAGGGCCCAAGACTGGTCATTGGACTAGAGAATTGGAGGAAGAGGATGAGGAGCAGTCCTTGCATATCGGTGGTGTTCACAACCGAGGAGAGGTGGCTGTGGTCGAAGGACCGGGTGGACCTGTGGACCCAGAAGCAAGAGAGACCTGGTCAAAAAAAGTCGACTTTCTCCTATCCGTGATTGGATTTGCTGTGGATTTAGCAAACGTTTGGAGATTCCCATACCTTTGCTACAAGAATGGAGGAGGTGAGTGAACTTTTTGAAACTGATCAAGTATGAACAGTTAGGACTGTACGCCGAGTACACTGAGTAGCAGGAGCAGTTGTAGTAGCAATTGTTTAAACATTGGAGATGCATGCCCATTTAAGAGAGTAAGTAGGAAATTGGGAAATAGTCTCACTCTGGCTCTTCTTGAAAACTGACTTACTTACTCTAGAGCTCGGGGCTCATTCATCAAGCTCAACGAAATTTCCGGTCCGGGTTCCTCCGTTCCACTTGGAAGGATGGTCGATCCGGGGGTTTGTTTAGTTCAATTTCTATCTCTAATATCTACTTATTACACGAATTTAAATCAATATTGTTTCAGCTGGTTTTAAAGATGTACTTTACAAGTAGTAGGACTAGAACTTCCTCCATCAAACTGCATGCAAGTGCAACGTACAACTCATCCTCTAGCAGCTAAGTAAACGTAAAATTAAACTACACGGACACAACGCATTTCCAGAGTCAATTCTCCCGGTGGTTGTTAGCCTATTTTCTTCACATTACTCAATTAGTCCTCAAAGACTTGAAGACTTTGTGGCTCAGGTTCTAATCTCAGAGTCAAGGAGTAAGGCAAGGAAACAGGAATCTTGTTCTTGTTTTTGATGCACAGAGTTTCCAATCTACTACTGCTTGCCTTGACTTGGCGGAAATCGCGAGAGAATCAACAGTTGTTTTTCTCTGTTTTTCCTTGAGTATGGATTCTAGTATCTCGACTCGAGAAAAAAACTGCATCCCCTTCCCTGTAGGAGCAAAGGGGTTGTTCATATGCTAGGAGAAAGTTTTACTATGCAAACATCTCATGCAATTCTTTGACAAAATGCTTCCTCTTGCGTTCGGATCAGAGAAACTTAACTCAACATGTGTTTTATGGGCCTTCATATTTTGCTTTTAAAAAACGTTGACAAAAATATGGTCCTTGACACGTTTCCTAACTCATTCTGAAGCATTGAAAAAAACTGCGACCGCGACCACCACGTGAAAAAATCCCAGAGAAAGGGAAAGCAAAACATGCCCTGACTTTTCCTTTGAAATTTATTCTCTTCTTGGCTGCAGACAGACGCTCCAGAGATTTATTTTATAAATGTTACTACTCTATTGAACTCAATTTGATTTCCGTTGGTGAGGAAGAAACGGATATGTAAGTTGGGGATAAAGTACAAAGCAAAAAAAATGGAATGCACCGTAGCTGCCTCGTGGTCTTACTCTTCGATCCAAAATTCACCTCCAATCGTACTTGACGTACGTACGTACGCTCAGGAGTCAAATTTAATCTCACAGCCAGACTTTTCCTTATGGACCGACCGAGCTTAAACATTTGATTTAATACTCAATTCTAAAAATATGCTTATGCCAGACACAAGTCAGAAGCAGGTAGAAATGATAAAATCAGGGATGTCTACTTGAATACAAGAACTAAATTTTTTTCTCCGCTCAGACCACTTAAAATATTTCTCGGGAGTGGTGTGTCGTCATATTTTGAATTTGTCCTTTCCTTCCTTTGAGTGAACTGTGCTTAAAATTTACTTCCAAAATTCTGTACTCGCCCACTTCTTAAATAGTAAACCGCAATTCAAATCCAGTTAGAACCTTGGTGATCAAACTTGTCATAAGCAAGTAGATTGTGGCAATTTTTTTTACAGCGACTGATTTTGGACATATTGCACGAAGGATGGGTTGTTGAGAGTGCTGAATGGAAACCTTTGGTTAGGTAAAAAAAAGAGAGGACAAATAGAATTTCACACGAAGAGGAAACACCAGATTGGACATGGATGACGAAGTGCTTTCACTTACAACACTACTTTTACTTTCTCTTCAGCTCCTTTTGAACTCAAATGATCAATAGGCTTTCTCAGCCGCCCGAGAAGAAGAAAAAAAAATACGAATCTGATGAAAAGGTAGAAGAGAGAGAGAGACAGAGGGAAAGCGGAGAGAGTAAGGGAGGCTCAAGAGTTAGAGTTATACGAAGACAGGCACAAAAGAACAATTCGCTTTACTTTAAGGCATAAGAAGCTAGTCAGTCAGGTCAGAGTGGTAACAATATACATTTGCAACACTATGTCACAAATCAACACTCAAAAAAGTGCATTCAAATCCAACTGAATTTACAATGCTTTGCTATGCCGTACCCGTACTACTCAACTTCTATGCAAGGATTGAGTGGCTTTTATAATAAATTTTACAAAGATTCATGCCGTCAACAAAAGATTTGCATGTGGTCCATGTTGTGGGTTTGTATTCCAAGAATTTGCACATTTTGCAATGTCTGGAATGAATACATTCGATTGGATCGATTCGAGGCACTTAGGATACGGATTAGTGGGATCTGAAAATCACACTTTGGCACAAATTAAAAACCTCAAAGTTTCTGAATGATGACGGGATTTTATTTAATTACTTTTCATTTACAGTAGGTGATATTTGCCATTTAGAACTGTAGAAGCTTGAACTCTCATTAGTTCTTCAGTTCCTCCAAAATAGAGTAAACAACATTTTTCTTTAACTTTTGTTAAAGAAAAATATTTTGTTTTGTGAAAATTGGATTACATGGACATTGGTCATTTGCTGAGTATTTTTGTACGACTTTTTATAAATATTTGCAATTCATTACGAAAAAAGACAGAATTTTGCGCGGAGTATCGGAAACAAGCAGGGTATTTCTTTAAAGGCAGTCACATTGCATCATATAAACAGATAAATGTGTTGAGAAGAGCATCAAATATTTGAAACTAAATTGACTTCAAAACTGAAAAATTGTTAAAAATAATAAACCCGCGGTTGGTACGGTTTGAGCCAAGCCTTGTTTTTAATTTTGCAGGAGCGTTTCTGATTCCATACTGCACCATGCTGTTTGTTGGTGGAATACCACTTTTCTACATGGAACTTGCACTCGGACAATTCAACCGGAAAGGCGCCATCACTTGCTGGGGTCGTTTGGTCCCACTTTTCAAAGGTAATTGTATTGTCCACCTCGTCCTCCTCACACCTCCAACTTCCCAAAAGCCGCATCTCAAGAAAAACTTGACGCTTTAATAGGGTTTTGATGGTAATGTCCATAATACTTTCCAGATCGATGAATTTAAGTTGTAATTCTATCGAATCGGCAAGAATTTTTTTTAACACCCTACCACTTCAAATCCCATTGCAAAATGGTCAACTTCATAACTTAAGACCGCTTGTAAATTGTTAGAATGCTATTTTAGAGTGTTTTTTAGATTTAACCGACTTTCTGCAAAATCTTTCCAATTGGTTTCTGTCCAATTTTAGTACAAAATATATAGCAACACTTACTAAATATAGTGGCCTCGAGTAGTCGTCACTGGATAAGACTTGATCATGTGATTCGGGTATGATTTGACATGTGAACGTAAATTGGACTATCTGATAAAATCACGAGTTGGTCTAGTCGGGTCTAGTCTGGTCTTGTGCATAAGTTAGCTGAGCGTCAACGACTACAACTACCACGTTTTGTTGAGAATGAATTTGGTCATAGTACGAAGTAAAGTAAATTAATAGAGAGCCGCAATTGTTCCTTTTTGGCGAAGAGGAGCTTTTTGGATTGAGATTGAGTAATAATGGAGCGCATTCATCTTGGGAGGAAGCAGGAAACGAAACGTGGAGCTCTCCTTTTCTTCATGATGAGTCTCTCCACTCTTCTCTACCTTCATTATATGCACATCACGGCTATTAAACTACTATCAAATACTATTTCCGTAATGGTCTACTAATGTACCATGAAAAGAAAAATTCTTTTCTCCACTTGACAAGAATTTTCCCTTCAACTTTCTTCCTATCTTAGCCGAGAGGGTTAGGCTTAGACGCTAGAGTTGGGGGAAGTTCAGCTCTTCCAAAAACTCTTTACTTAAAGCAACTTAAACTCACAGAGAGCCAACATTCTACAGACTACGACTACAAGACTTTCACTCTACATTTCCCCACTTATCCATTTTACAATTTTTGACTACTCCTTGATTTTCATTTTGCAACAAGAGTCCCTACTACTATCAGGTTGGCAGCATTATTTTTGCCGCTGGAAATATGTTTCTACTTTCATGCGGATTCGAATGATAAATATTTAAATTAATTGTAAGTTGCTTAATTCAGCGGCTAATTAAAATGTCTTAATTCTTACTCACTAATTAAATTTTGCCACTCCCTATAAGAACTAAAGCAAGTACTCAATATTTCCTCGCATCTAGATATGCTCGCGCAAATTCAACCCATTTCAAAATGTAAAGGTTAAGCTAGGCACAAGCAGTTCGACTACTAAAGCTTAAATAATCGTTGCCTCTTGCCTCACTGAAATGTTTTTATGATTCACTCAAGTCTCAAACTTTTAAAATCTAAAATTCTGCTCCACATGCCGTCAACTCAACTTCATCCATTGTTCGCGACTTTGAGCATTCAGTATGCATGCTTGCTTGCACAGCTTTCATGCACTAGTTGAGAAATTCCAAAATTGTTCACTTGTATGAATTTAGAGCAGAACACAAAGAAGTTCAGTCCGGTCCCTCATTTTCTCACCAGAAAAGCGAACATTTCTAATTCTAATATGCCGAATTCTGCAGTAGAACAGAAAGCCTCCGGCAGAAACGTAGTATTGAATTTATGACGCCGCAAAACTCTAAAGCTAATTTCGCAAAAAGTGTTACAGAATAAGCTAAACTATGGGACGGCCTGAAATGAGCAAAATACTTTTTAGAATTATTATTTGCTTTCTAATATTGCCTCACTTTCTCTTCGAATTTGTGTCAATTACTGGAAAAGTGATTGCCTAAAGAGCAAGGTGAATGGAAGCTGGAGTGAAGCAAAAGTGAGGCGTTTATAGTCTACACCGTTGAAAGAGGTGAAAAGAGAGAGAACGAAATTGGTGAAAGTTGTATACTTTGCAAGGGTCAAGTTGCACTTGCTAGGTTTTCGTTTCGTTTCTTTCTTGAGAGCTTGGCTTTCACCGCGTAACGCATCGCAACACAATGAAATAGAGAACCCTCTCCTCTCAAATGTCATCGAATAGAAGAAATCCTCAAGATTTTGCTTCAAGTGAGACTCACTTCACTCAATACTACCTTTGAGAGGGAATTAAATTGCCTCAATGGACTTCCTAAACATGTTGTCCCCACAAGGCACACAATCATTCCGCCCATTCCTTTGCTTTCTTTACAAGAATTAGTCAACTTTCTTTCACTTTATCCACAATCTTTTTTGTACCTTTTTCATAGTGGCTAGCAGACTTTGTGGCCCAAACCTAATGCGGATTTGACAACCGAATTGTGTTATTTGACACTTTTGCTGCCAAAATTCTAACTAAACGCGTTACAGGGTCGTTTTTTGGCTGTTGCAAGCAATTACAACGGTAATGTTTGGCTATTGGGGTACCAAATGCAGTTTTGCAGAAAAATCTTCTAAGCACTTTTACCTAGTTCTCAATCACTTGTACATTGCGTCGGACTGGACATAATGTGGGTCCTTAATGCCACTTAAGGGTCGATTTCAATTCTGCCAACTGCATTTATGACATAAGTAGATTCTCAATTAAAAACAACTGCTGGGTTCACTTGGATGCGGTGCTAATTGCTAATCTCGGTATCAGAATCAACGTGAATTGCAGCCGCGACTTTGTATTTCGTCGAGCAATGACGAAATCGCGATTATCAAGAAAATCCTGATCGGAACTCTGTGTGACTTTAAAGATCAACAGTACTGTGAGCGCCTGCAGTGCGCGGACTAGATTACATTAAGCGTCGACTGCAAATTACCCGTATCGGATTTTTCTACAGCAAATCGGTGTAAAAATAAACGCTCTGATTACTAGACTGACAGATTGTATTTCGGATCAATAAAGATCTGTGCAAAGGAATTCGCTATGAAAGAAATGAGGATTTGTTTTCCCTTTAGCAATAAAAA
This sequence comes from Hymenaphorura dentifera, assembly GCA_034699705.1. Taxonomy (NCBI): domain Eukaryota; kingdom Metazoa; phylum Arthropoda; class Collembola; order Poduromorpha; family Onychiuridae; genus Hymenaphorura; species Hymenaphorura dentifera. Next base: position 8,221 of record JAQGCM010002741.1, read on the forward strand.
TATACAATTGGCAATGTATGTATGTAAAGGCCCACCCATTGCAGGATAGACTTGTCCTGCTGTCTGTATTTGCGAAATCCAACCAGCCGCTTAGCAATCAATCGGCAAAAGAATGAAATGAAAATGAAATTGCCTCTAACATAAAACGTAGAATTTGTGCGTATGGATGTCGTAATTTATTACCTTTCTCCTATTACTATTTCTCTGGAAGAGTCGAAACATTTAGCCTTCGACTGACTATTCTAATAGCAAACTGGCGGCGCCAACTCGTTTGCTCTAAATACGTGTACGTGTATGTGTGTGTTCAATGTTTAAGTTACACAGAATCAATTTCTATCTCATGCCCAGCTGGAGCTGGAGACCTCTCAAGTTTCAGCATTGATTTATGTATGTAGTTGTCCATGTAAATGTGCCCAAGCCCAAGCCCGTGTTCCTCACATAGCATTCCGAATGAGATTCCAAAATTAAAACTTACAAGAGATGAGAATTTACAACAAGAAGTTTTATTATCACTTGATGAGAAATCTCAATAAAAGTGGAGCTTCATTTCGTGTAATCAAACACGACTACGACTACGATGATGATGAAACAGACTTTGGCGCTAGTGTCTAGTGTTATGTAGCAGTTTAATTCAATTAGCAGGATGCTTTGACTCGTCAAGTTCAGCCGAGTTTTAGTTTTAACCCAATTACTCCGATTATGCCCTCATCAAGTCACGTCCTTGTACTTACATGCTTTACCTTATCTTACTTAGTTTCAAACTCAGACTGTGAGACAGTGAGACTGTGCTATCAGTCCCAATCTAATTTCCTAAAACAAAATAAATTCCTCCAAGTGCAAAAATCTGCCTTTCCCTATCCCTGTGCAGTAAATGAGCCAATGATCTAATTACACGGATGATATTATTTTGATTTGATTTTGTCAAAATTCTATCACTCTATCACCACACCACCCGCACTTTCAGGCCAAAAAATTGAAATATTTTTAAAATGCACCGGTATAAGGTTGGTTACTGGGTGTGTTTTGCAGACGTTTCGATTAGTACTACGCAAATTCAAAACAGAACCACCCACAAAATGTGCATAAAATATGCTAGCTTTGCATCTACTTATCTGTACCAAAAATTTGACTACAAGTGTCTTTTCGTTGAGAAAAGTTGACAATTGACTGACTGCCGAGTAGACAATTCTAGCCAAATCCTATTGCAAGCCCAGTTGAACATATTGAAAAGAATGTATTGGCATGGAATGGGATGCTTCACTTGATGCTTTCTACTTTTTCGTTCTACTCGCGATTTGATACATCTAGAGAAAGTGGATAGATTTTTTTTGCACAGTGGAACAAATTTTTGCCTTTTTGTTACATGAAAGTTGAGCAGCTAAGCAAAATATGTCACTTTTTCCATGCAGCCTTGGGCAAATATTTTTTATCATATAAACATTATGTACATACATGACATCCATGTACCGTTAAACTGGAGCGATGAATTTTGCGTGGTTATTTTTAGTTATAAGTGCTAGTTTTAAAAGGAAGGTAATAGGATGCTTGCCCCTTAATTTTATTAACCTGGAGAAAGTAGTTTCCCGAGCCAAGCCTTGCATAGAAATATGCATTTCATGTAGGAGTTCTTTTGCTAAATTTCTAATCGAATTTCCAGGTATTGGGTACGCTGTAGCATTAATAGCATTCTACGTGGATTTCTATTACAATGTGATCATTGCCTGGGCCCTCCGCTTCTTTTTTGCCTCCTTCACATCAAATCTCCCATGGACCAATTGTGGAAATCCTTGGAATACGGAACTCTGTCGTGAGGTATTTCAACAATGACTCTATTCCAACAATCAATCTCAAATCTCAGCATTATTGAATTTTCAAGTTTGAATGTCAATTGATATTATGGATTTAAGATTAAAATATATGTATAAATTGAATAGATAGGAAAAAACAGCAGTTGGACTGGCTTTTCGAATGACACAACTTTAGAGAACATTGACTACGGCGTCAACTTTGGAAACGAGTCTTTAGATTTTTCGAATGCACAACGAGAAATAAATCGGAAGCACCAGAAGGACAACTACACATCCCCTGCTTCCGAATATTTTATGTACGTTTCCTCTTCCTCATTCAATCTCTCCTACTCATGACAAAATATTCTAAATATTTTCGGATATCGAACCTCTTCACGTCCGTCGCTAAATCTGACCAGACTGACTATTTGCTCACTATTTTTGTCCAGGCGTGAAATTCTGGAGTTGCAGAAGAGTGATGGCATTCATGACTTGGGTGAAATCAAGCC
>JAQGCM010002742.1:0-10515 GCA_034699705.1 Hymenaphorura dentifera
CGGAACTCTTAAAAATTGCTCGCCAAGTATCGGTATCGGAATCGGAATTTTTATTTCAAAGAATACCCATCCCTGGTGCAAATCTTCATAGAATTCTAAGTAAAAAACAAACCAGGCCGTCTGGATATCATCTCCGGCGAAAGCACAAAAAAAATCAAAATTGCATAAATTTGCATGCAAATTTTCTAGAATTCTTCACATTCCTCCCACCCTGAACACAATAAACATAAAATTAATTTTTGTAAAATATCAACCGATCCGAACGCCAACGAAACTGGTGTTCAATTTTGTTCAGTACTAAATATTCTATGATGAATATTTCAGCAACGTCTGACCCTAACCCCAGCCAACAATGAAACCGCAGAAGACCTTTTGGACAGAAAGAGACAATATGTAAAGTATCACATTGCTGACCTGGTTGCCTCGACCGACAACTGGTCTGTATTAAAAATGAGACTGATGCAAAATCGCTTACTTGATATACCCCAAGTCGAAACAATTGTAAGGCGATTGTACAATTTATTTAAAAATATAAATAGATCACAAAATTAAATCTCACAAAAATTGTCAATTGTATTAATCAGGATTCCAAACACAGCAACTATGAACGGTTTTTTGAAGTGTACATGAAGGCCTTGACGAAGCCTTACTTTTGGGACGCTCTAATCACGTCCTTGGAAAAATCAGGCAACGACGGTCCTGTGGACATTTTACGAAAATTTGATTAAGCAAAATTGGTGGAAAAATGGTACCGGCAAAAAATATTAATTGTTGTCCGCATCAGATGGCTACGACTTTGTTGGTAACACCATTTTTGGATTTTATTTTGGCTCAACCCAAAAAATGAAATAAAATGTAATGCTTTCGACTTTCATTTGACTACACGATCGCTGTATTTTATTGTTTTCTAGATTTTGAATTGAAACAATAATGGAAACAGATGCTTACGCATGCACATAATATGTAATTTATCTGAGCTAAATTTGGAATATTCTGTAGTTTAGCACAAATAAGGTAGATAGATTCTATTGGGATAGCCATGCCCCAACGACAATAGACTTGATTAGCTTGGAACTGATGGTATTAAGCGATGATTTCTCTAGGCCTTGGTTTGAATGTATTTAATGAGGTCGACGACACGGCAAGAGTAACCGTACTCATTATCGTACCAAGCAACCAATTTGACAAATTGTGGGCTCAATTGAATTCCAGCATTGGCGTCAAAGACTGATGATCGAACTTCACCAATGAAATCGCTTGAGACAACCTCATCCTCGGTGTAGCCCAAGATTCCCTTCAATGGTCCTTCAGAAGCTGCCTTGACCTTGGCCTTGATCTCTTCGTAGGTGGTTGGTTTTCCCAATCTGAAAGTAAAACATAAGAAATTTCAAGAATGCCTCTAAAAAGCAAAGTTTCTCTTTCTGCTAGTCTGCTCAAGAACAATCAAAATTACTTACCGAACGGTCAAGTCAACGACTGAAACATCGTGGACTGGAACTCGGAAAGCCATTCCAGTTAATTTTCCATTCAAAGCTGGGATAACTTTTCCGACAGCCTTGGCTGCACCAGTTGTAGCTGGGATAATGTTTTGGGCAGCACCACGACCGTCTCTCCAGAGCTGTGAAAAACGTGAATCAATTGAATATTTGGATTAATTTGGAATGGATATTGATTGAAATATCTGTCAAATTTTTGAAATAAGATCTATTTACCTTGCCGGATGGACCGTCAACTGTCTTCTGGCTGTGAATAGAGAGCACAAAGAAAAAATATAATGATTTCGTTAAAAAGCTTCAAATTACACGATTGTCTTACGTGGCGGTAATGGCATGAATGGTGGTCATGAGCCCTTCAACAATTTCGAAATTGTCATTGATGACCTTGGCCAATGGAGCCAAGCAGTTGGTGGTGCAGGAAGCATTTGAGATGACATCCATTGTTGATTTGTATGAATCTTCGTTTACACCCATAACGAACCTGAGAAAAATTCAGATCTCAAATTTTGATTCAAATAGAAATTATTATGATAAATATTGATATTTCCAGACTTACATTGGTGCGTCAGCGCTTGGAGCTGAAATGACAACCTTCTTGGCACCACCCTTCAAGTGGAGCTGTCGTAATAAAAATTTAATGAGTACAAACAACCCTTAAAATTAATGACAAATGACATGACATTTTTAAAAATAATATAAACACTTCTTACAGAAGCTTTCTCGATGGTAGTGAAAACACCAGTTGATTCAACAACGACTTCGGCTCCAGCTTTGCCCCATGGAATTGCGCTAGGGTCTCGTTCTTGAAATACGGAGATCTTCTTTCCTGCGTAATAAAAAATATTTAGATTCATTTGCTAATACTTTAATTTACAACTATTTGACTTCATACAACTCTATAACTGACTACTAACCATTAACAACGAGGAAGCCATCCTCAGCCTTAACTTCTCCTTTGTATCCACCTTAGAATGAAAAAATTATAAAATTGCAAAAAATATATTATATTATATTATTGTAATCAAATCTAACAAATTGTACAAACAAACCGTGGGTTGAGTCGTAACGGAACATGTAGACCATGTAGTCCAATTGAATGAAAGGATCGTTGACGGCAACAACCTGGTCAAAAATAAAAAATTAAGCACAGACATTTTCAAACTGTTTATTATGCGTTTTTCTGTAATAGTTTCTTACCTCAACTCCTTTCTCAACGGCAGCTCTCAAAACCAAACGCCCAATGCGGCCGAATCCATTAATTCCGACTTTAGCCATGTTCGATGTGTTTGAGTTACGCCGACTTTTCTGTAAATAAATAAATTTTGAAATTACTTACAAACAGCATTACCGTAGTCCGGGGGAAGCAAACTACTACATCATGCATCACCGAGAAATCAACAAAATATCAAATAAACTCACTGACTGATAGCAGCCGCTGTGCTGATAGCCAAATATTGCTTTAAGAATTGAAGGCGTCAACTTATACAAAATACAAATGCTCACAATATTCAAATTCAGAAGAAAGTACACACAGCTGAACTCTCTGTTAGTTCTCGGCAGTCGGCACCAATTAATTTTAATTACTTGCGCAAAAAAACCTTTTGCGCTTACTAATTCCAGACGACTGTCTTCCCACAAACTAACGAAATGCCCGAGAAAATTTCTATTTATGAAGTGAAATAAATTCCAATCATCCTATCAATTCGTGAAGGTATCAGCAGGTGAATACATTTTTCGATTTCCACGTGGTCACTGACGCTAAAGCCTGATGAAAACTCTGGTTGTATTTTATTTTCCATCACGCAGCTAGCTAAAGATATGAATATGAGTACGAGAGATAAACCAAATCCAATGACAGCGTGAGCGTGATGGATATCATGACTCAAGAGTGCTGTGATACAAACATCAAGTGATTTTAATTGCAGTTAGCGACTAGCGAGTGTAGCCAATAGCCTTAGTCCTTCAGCCTTTAGCATGTCATCATCATTCATCACAAATTTCAATCACTTGGCCATGCTGAGCAGCGTGCAGTAACAGTGCTTGATACTTGAACATCAACTTGACGTTCAAGTATAATGTACTCCAGTTACTTTTCAGTAGTTTGTTTTTGAAGTCGGAGAGATGACGGAAAGAAATAAAATAATTATGTAATAAGCATTCCAATTGCAATTGCAGAGCAAGAGGTACATTGGAACATCCTTGCTGTACGTACTTACTTGGGCAGGGATAGTTCACATTTTACATTTCCAATTCGCAATTCGGATGTGTATAAAATTCACATAGCGCCAGGCGCCTAGCGTTAAAAGCAAAAGGGTTTGGCTTGGCACGATTCTGCGTTGTCCATGTAGTAGTACTCGTCTTTCAGATTCTGGATTTTATTCAATGTCAACCAAGGTGAATGCTTTGGACTAGTAGAGCAAATTCTACACATGTAGCCCAAACACGTAGAGAGTTCGGTTCGCTCAGCACTTGCCACATGCTTTATTATGTGGCGTTTTCGTTCGAGTTTCTAGAATCTAAATCTACCAGTTCTGTCATACGATGGCTCTTAAATGTGCTATGCTGGAGAAAGTATCTAAATACTTTTGTTTGCTTATGATTGCTTGCTGTGTGATTGAATTGGAAATTTATGTCGATAATAGAGCAAACGAAATCGGCAAACTATCAAACTGACGTCTTTGCGCTAATGCTTTGACCACAATTAAATTCTAGGCCGAAGCTGTAGGAAGGAATGAAATCGAAAATGAGAGCAGAAAACACCTCCTGATCCTAGTAGCATTCATGGAATGAAATTATGCAATGTGCATTGTATAATTGCAGTTGAACTTGAATTTCTTCGAGTAGAGAAAAGAGGGGATGTGAATGTGAATCTATTTTCAGACTGAGCACGTGTAACAAGGATGGGATCCATTCGATCCATGGATGTACTTAAGAATGAGAATTTCGGGAATAAAAAAGCAACTAAAGGGCATAAAAGATATAAAATTAAACTGCTGCTACTGGACGCAGCACACAGCAATTGCAACATTTATTGCAATTGCAACTTTGCAACCTAATACCTAATGAAGGCTTAGAAGTATATGGTGCAATTTTGGTTTTTGAAAAATCATCTCACAATTCAATTCACACATGCTCCGGTGCCTGGCACTGTCACCTGGCACTTGTGACCTATGACCTGACCTGGGCTAAAATTTACACAACAATGAAAAAAATATCCATCTCAACTAAGCCTTGCCTGACTAATGACAAATGAACTAGTTAGCGACTCATCTTTCGAATTGCAATTTGCAGACACAACGCTTTCTAAATCAAAGCTTTTGACTTCTCTAAAATGCTTGTCTACAAAATGTTCAAAGTCTACACCCAAAACTAACTATTGTTAAATAACTCACCAAATTAATTGAAGATTTAAAGTTGATTGGACACTGACTCGGCTGGTGTGGTCTGGATAGGATCTCAAAGTGGAAAGAAAGATTATTTTTCCATCCACATCATCCACTCCCAGACTGGGCTCACTTGCGAAAGCAAAGGCAGGCCGGCGCAACGGGATCGGACGGATAAATTTTCCATCACATTTTTTGCTAACACTTTGTGCCTAACTTTTGGACTTGGAGTTTTTGCTGTAGCTGGCGGTGGCAGTGGGGGGGATTCTGATTCTGGAGTGTGGCCAACTTGCCACTTGCTGAAGAATTCCCCAACTAACTAGCCCCGTCCGTTTGTCCCATTTTCCTAATCGTCCATCGTCACATGTGACAAGAAAAGAGGTTTTGTCAAAGTGGGGAACCAGGACCACGAGTGTCCAAGATAAGACCCGGGGGTGGTAACTGAGGGACACGGTGACACGGAGAACGGAAGCGGCTGTTGAACAATTGGACTGGACTGTTGACACTTCTGCAGACTCTGCACATTGTTGGACTTGGCTTAATTGGAATTAAAGTCGTCGTCATTTTAGGAAGAAAAGTCGTCACTCCAGTTGTTGTCAGTCCAAAGTTCAAAATTGGGTTACGTTACGTAACTGAGGAAGTCGGTCAAAGTCAGGGTGCAGGGCTCAAAAGTCTCAGTGGTAAGTGATAGGGTAGGTCACTCGTAGGTCGAGGTCGTCGAAGGTCAATTTGTTTCCGTGTTTTGTATTTTTTTAACAAATTCGTAATTCTTTCATATTTTGTGTGTGTCCACTGTATTCCTGCTAATTTGGAGTATGGTCTTTTAAGATTTGATGCATGCACGCGTGACAAAGTTTTTTAGTTTCCACTTTCCAGTAGTACAGCTTTTTTGGTTTGCTTTGTGAGTTGATTGGTTGATTCTACATTATGTACTGAAATTATGATTATTAGTAATCCGGTTCTGTATTAATCCGGGGTCCTCGGGCGAAGGCGAAGGTGATCTGTCTTAGAATTTGAATAAAATATTCTACTTAAAAAAACGTACGGATTTTGCAGAACTGAAGAGAAGATGCGAGATTGCAGTGCAGTTTCAAGTTTTCTTGTTTTGTGTAATTTTCTAAAATTGTTTTTAACTCTGTGTACAACAGGGTCATGCTGCACTGCAATAGTGTAGGTTTTCATTTTCTAATAGCTAGTTGAGCATGAATTATTACGAATTTTGGTGTCATTTACAATTTAGCTTTAGTGTAAAGTTGTGGATTTGTACTAAATAGCTTAAATTAATCCTGGTTGTATTGTGCCGATTCTGGGATTAGCTACCATACATTTTCTAATTTGTATGCATTGGACTGGCCCAGGAAATCCCAACTAGCTGCCATACGCGAATTTAGCGAAAAGGAGATAAGCCGGATTTGTCGGTTTTTGCTTCTGCTGCTTCCTCTAGAATTGAACCACAACAGTTACAGTACCGCAATATAATATACGTATTGGTTATTGGTGCTCTTTGCTCTTTCAGACTAATAAGCTATTCTCGCTTAGCTAACCTATTGGACTTTTGCTTTGCACTGCACTTTATGTGCTAACAAAACACATTATTAGTAATTTAAATTAAACTATTATCTGTTTGTGTTATTAGCATTGGCGTGTGAACTTGTATCACAAAGTCACGCCACTGATCTGGACTGGACTGTGGAGTGGAGCACAAGTTACAAGTACTGGTCTAGAAGAGGATCATTTCTTATCGCACAGGTGAAGGTTCTGCTACTGAACTGATCTGGGCAAGGGGTCGAAAGTCGGAGTAAAGACCTCAGGTGGATATCAATTTGTTTGGATGTTTGGAATCATCATTGGAATTGGAAAACATATTCATCCAACGAGCTCCTCCAACCGTGGCCTTTCATTTTTATTTGATATCCGACAAGCACCGGTGCTTAGCTAAAGTTTTTGATCCAGCTTCCAAACAATATTGAAAAATGGGTTCGCCAGCAAAAAGCGCCCCAGCTCATATTCCTAATTCCATCAAGTTCCTCTTTGGTGGGCTCTCTGGGTAAGAATATACAAAGAAACGATTTAAATTAAGTTAAGGTGGTACCTTACAGTAGAATTAGCAAACTTTACACCGCCAGGATCAAGAGTGTCTACGCTACGCGGGTTAGTTTAGTTCGTTTAGAAAAACGGAGTACTTTGCAAAATTGCAATACTACCACCACAGTTAAACCTTTTAACTTGTTTAATACTAAATTTGCATTGAGTTGCAAATTATGAATGTCGTCAAGCTATACATTTGGTTTGCGAATACAGAAACTGAATAACCTATGTTTTTTTTATGTGATTTAGAATGGCTGCAACTTGTTTCGTACAACCGTTGGATTTGGTCAAGAATCGAATGCAATTGAGCGGAGCTACTGGTGGAAAAAAAGAATACAAAACCAGTTTGCATGCGATCTCTTCAATTGTTCGAAATGAGGGAGTTGTCGCTATGTACGCTGGACTCTCCGCTGGTCTTCTGAGACAGGTACTTTGATGATTTCTGAGCTTTGGAACTTGGAGGTTATGAATTGTTCCAAATTCTGATCTTATTTTATTCTGTTTTTAGGCAACGTATACGACGACAAGACTTGGGATTTACACTTGGCTGTTTGAACAATTCTCTGGGTATGCAAATAAACATTGATTGTAATGTACTTACAATCGGCGGAATTTAAAAGCTAATTTTTCTGTAACTGCTTGTATTGCAGGCCTGAAGGAAAACAACCTGGGTTTTTAATGAAAGCTGTATTAGGAATGGCCGCTGGTGTTTGCGGTGCATTTGTTGGTACCCCGGCTGAGGTAAACTATTCAACTTTTCCAAACAAACTTTAAATGCACTATCCCTCACACTGAAATAACAATCCATCAACATAATTCCATAGGTCGCCCTTATTCGAATGACTGCTGATGGAAGGCTTCCGGTTGCTGAAAGACGAAATTACTCAAGTGTGTTCAATGCTTTGGCCCGAATTGTGCGGGAGGAAGGCATTTTGACTCTTTGGAGAGGTGCCATTCCAACAATGGGACGGGCTATGGTTTGTCACTTCAATGATCAAAAAAATTACGTGAATGTTTCCATGAGCATGTTCATGAGTGGTTTGGTTTTTGTTTGCAGGTAGTAAATGCGGCTCAACTGGCTTCATACTCACAAGCGAAAGAACTTCTCCTATCTACTGGTAAGCTACAATTTGATAGCCTGGAAAAATAATTATTGTTTTGGTTTTGGTTAAAAATGCGTTAAGCCTTCTGAAATTTGTTAGTTCGTACCAATAAATTTTACCAATGGCCTTTGATCTATTCTTCGCTTTTTTTTGTCCACAGGCTACTTTTCCGAAAATATTGGTCTCCACTTTACATCAAGTATGATTTCCGGATTGGTCACAACAATGGCAAGCATGCCTGTTGACATTGCCAAAACTCGAATTCAAAACATGAAGATTGTTGACGGAAAGCCAGAATACAAGGGAACTGTTGATGTCTTCACCAAAGTGATTCGAAACGAGGGGTTCTTTGCTCTTTGGAAAGGCTTTACTCCGTACTACGCTAGATTGGGACCTCATACTGTACTCACATTTATTTTCTTAGAACAGATGAATGGTTGGTATAAACGTACAATTTTAGGTGATCAAGGAACTGGGGGTGGATTTTAATTTGAGTTTTGAGTTGATCTGAGCCTTACGATCTGCCATTTTGTTAGGAATTATGTAATATGCTAATAAGAGTTCATGGTATCGCATCGTAATACCAGAAATATTGGATATTGAAAAATCAACAGCAGCAGGCCTAAATGCAATCAGATGCGTCTTGTGTTAAATGCTAAAAAATGGCAATCACTCTGAGAAATTTGCCAAACGGCATTTCTAAACCAAAGTAATATTTTGCTTATACTCAATCCCTGTTTTTTTTTGTCCCAAACCGTGAAATTTATTCAATGTACTCAATCAATGTTCGAAATTATTAGCGCAATTTGAATGAAAATATTAATCAATGTTGACCTCTTAACTTTACCTTTCGGCTAGACTGAGAAAGGAGTGTTATATTTTTAGTAATGTACATTAAATAGTAAATATTGCAGCGAGTGGACAATAGAAATGAGAAGCTTGACGCATGATGTTTAGTTACGTTGAAATGTAAAATGTTATAGCAAGACTAGTCGAATGTTTTAGAAATCGAACTAATAAAAATAAACGTATTTTCTGAATGAATAGTAGCAATAGTTAATGGAGCCTTTATTGCACACAATGATTGTTTGTTTCATTCCCTAATTTAGTTTTTAGTGACCCAACCCGGTAATACAGTAACTGTTATTATTGCCAGAAATCAGACTGGATTAATTTACTTTCGCTCTGTTTGAGTCAATAATAAACTTTGTTTTTAACTTTGGTCTTTAACAATGGAATATGACAAATTCTCGCTTCAGGGTAGGGACACCTCAAATTCAAAATTCAAGGAAGAATATGAAATCACAGACGGATTTCTTGCCGACAGAAAAAGTCTTTCGGTCTTTCAGAAGTGAATAGAATAATTTGATTGCTTTACAAAACGTTATCGAACAGTGAGCATAAATCGGAATCTTATAAAGTGTGATGGTGTTAAAATAATTAATTAATTACGAAACAGGAGTGAGAATGCAAGTGATACACAAAAAGCTCCCACGTAGGGACTCAGCCTCTCTCCAATCCGAGCACATTTCCAGAATGTTCCAAATAATCTGCAATTCACAAAGCAAACAATTGTATGATTAATTAACCGGGGAGAATTTCAGGGTGAGCAGCCGAATTCGTAACCTTCCAAAACTTTTAGTTTTCAATGCGGCAGAACTTACAGCCACAAGCAATTTTGACAAAAACTATAAAAATGTTTCAGCAAATATAATATTGATCGAATTCGAAGTAAATCACTGACTCAGATTCGGACAAAAACTGATTTTGCAGAAAGATTTGGTCAAGGTAATTTTCAATTTTGCAAATTCAAAATTAACTGAGTCAGTCGAAGATAGTCTCAGAATACATAAAAAAAACTCACCCAGTTTTGTTCCTATCCAGAATGGCAGGGAATACCGAATGAATATACGTGCACGTGCAAATAATGAGAGCGATGACTGTGAGAAGACTTTGAAAATTAAACAGTGCCGACTGAAAATTAGAAATCATCCAATGCAATGATTTAATTAATAAGCTAGTCACCCAAATGTTGCAGATTGCTGATTGTGCAAATCGCGCTATTTTTGGCTTACCATCTTCAGGCTCCAGGGTGCAGGGAGGAAATTTGATCACATCCGGTTCTGGTCTAGCACTTCCGGTTGCCAAATCCAATGCACTACTCACTCGGTAGTGGCGACAAAAATACAAATTAGTTGCAATTCAGAGGTGAAGAAAATGTCAAATGTGTGAAACGAGCGTGAAATTGTATTTGTACTTTGAATTTGAATTTGCCTGCTGACAAGCAGGCACACTTTTTCGATGCATGTGTTGGCGACTACTTGGCAATAATAATATAATTCTTAAGGGAATCTGCCGCGCACACCGTTATGAATCATATCCTCCAGATGGCGATGGAATCGCAACCAGAATTGGGGCGTAGCAAAAACTGTGAGCTACTCGTCA
>JAQGCM010002743.1:0-10508 GCA_034699705.1 Hymenaphorura dentifera
AATCTGCCTGTGTTCTGTGCGTCCTCTTTGGTCGTGGAGATTGGACTTGGTAGTAAATGGAGAAAATTCATTCCATCCTGTTTACTTGAAATACACTTGAGGCAGAGATAACCGATAGAGCGCGTTAGTTGGTGTAAGCTGGGCATGCAGATGCAACCCCGTGCCTACCTGCAGTTCCGGTGCACCTTCCATTTGACTCAACGTTCACTATTAGCTAGGCTTATCTCTAACTCGTCTTAGAGTCATCTTTTCTCTATGTCTTTTCTCTATGTACTAAACGCAAAAAAAAGTTTCTCAGCAAAAAAAATAAGTGAACACACTGCGTCACCGTCCAGTCCACCTCTTCCTCTCCACCTCAAAATCCCTCAAAAATCTCGAACGTACTAGTATATTCTCATTTCCCATCATCTCTAAAATCTCTCTTATAAATTCGCAAAATTCGCATATTGCATCGCAATCGCTTTTGGCTTTTGTACCCCAAAAACAGTAAAAAAAAAACGCAGTCAGAGTTAGTAAGTGGTGCCATGCCAGAATGAAGTAATCGTACGTAGAAGAACAGAACAGAAGGTGACAACAAGGTTGAAGGTGAGCAAAAAAAAATTTACCACCTAATCAGTACCATTTTATTATTTTAGCAGTCAGTTTTGCATTCATTTTACTACACACACACACAACAAACTTCCGACAAATTTTCTATTGCGTCAAAGACGAACTCAAAAGTGAGCAAAAAAAGCAAAAGTTGGCTACAAATGCATGGAATTGCATTGCAATGCAGGAATTTAGTGGAAAATAATTGGGGCGGAAAATCATATAAGAGTTTGGTTAGGACATACATAGGAGACCCCCCTTTACAGGCAAGGGGAAGAAGTGAAGGCTGCATATTTCATGCCCAAAGTGTGGTGAACAAATTAGTTACAATATATCAGATATATTTTTTAGTTGGCTTGAGTTAAGTAAGTTAAGTTTTGACTCATGCAAGGAATGGAATGACTCGATTGAAAAATTAGAAACTGAACTGATACTGATACTGACTAATTACTAAACTAACGACAAAAAGTTGACTAAAGGTAATAATTGCATTGTTGTGACGCACACAGGCAGGTAAAGAGTAGGGACGAGAGTCAATATTGTCAAAGAGTAGAGTAGTACTGTTGGATGGATTATTCGATTATTGTGTAATTGACAATATTTGTGATAGTAATTGTATTGTGGTTGTGTGTTCTTGCAGTTCAGTTTGCAGTATTGTTGCAGTATTGGCATTCTCATTGCGCGTGACGTGACGTGTATTGTTGGAAGAGGACGTGGAGTCTTGGAGGAGGATATTTTACATTTTTTCAAAGGATACACGATATTCGGACTGCTGGCTGGCTGGAAACAATTAAGCCTGAACCGAATAATACGTAGCCAGTTTTTCTGTTTTGGATTCGAATTGCAACTAGAACTACAACGACAGATGTAAGAGTTCATATTTTGTCTTCATAGACACCTGAACATGAACAGTGACAAATTTCATTGTTGGAATTTTCGAATTGGAGTAATTTCATTGAAATTGAATCAATCATTCATCTTGGATTCGCAGCTGAGCTGGCTGGGGACACTGGTGAGGCTTAATTGTTGGGAAGCTTCCCAACAATTAAGCCTTCCAGAAGGTCACACACAGCAGCCGTATTCATGCATGCATTCAGAGAGTATTGTCGGATTAGGATTAAATTAGACTCTGGAATTAGGAAAATTCGTTGGTGCGTTACGTTCTAGTTCCGTGCGGCTTACCGGACGGATATTGGTTGTTGTTTTTGTTGCGTATTCATATTCCAATGCAACATAATTACAATCCAACTTCCAATTCCAACTCCAACTTTCTGGAAGGAAATATTGTGCAGTGCGGTGCGGATATATGTATTTATTCAACTTTTACTTTTAAGGAAAGGCAAAAGTTAAAGCAATATAGAATAGTACAATCTATACGACGTATTGCGTGGGATTTCCGTTTTTTATGCCCATCATTCTCGAAGGTCAAGCAGTTACTCGTTTCGTGATTGATATGTGAAGTGAGGGACTTAGGGCCAGAGCTTTTGGATTTGGATTATGATTTTGAGATTGAGATGCTAATTTGGAGCAAAACCAACAACGAGTTGAGTCATCACAATTGTCTTTGCCAACAGAGTCAGAGTCAGTTTAGTTTAATTCCGTCGACGACGAGGCTAGCAAGCAGTGTTCAGCTGAGGATTCTACCGCCTGCTGAACTAAAGTGGAAAAAACCGGTGGACAAAGCTGGACGAAACAAATTTTTTTTGTCGTAAAATGCATAAAATGGAAGAAAATATATTGAATTTGAATTTGAAACTAAAACTGTCTGACCCAACTTTGTAAGTTACAGTACAACAGTGCAGACTAGACTGCAACTGCAGCTACTGCACTGCACTAGCACACAATACTTAACCTGTAGAACATTGAATTCGCTCATAATTTCTGATCAATCTCAAATTTCAAAATTTGCTATCTGGTATTCTTCGGATGTAAACGGTCTGTAAGTGCTTATTCAAAAGTTTCTTCAAATTACACTGAGTTACAAAATGTGCTGAGACTTGTGGAATTAATTTTGTAACGTTTCGTAATATTTGGTAAATTTTAAACATTTTGTAGTTTGCCCAGGGCTTAGTCGTTAGTTTACTCACAAAAGTAAAAAGGCGAAGGGTGAGTTGCTCGGTGACAGAAGTGTTTAGAAATCCACAGTTGATTGAGTTGATTTGTACAGTTGGTCAAACTGGAAATATTATGTTTAAACCAAAACAAACGGATACGATTAGAGGGAGAACAGATTAGTTTGAGATTTTGTCTGTACCATCTGTTGCGCTGATGAGCGCTAGTCTAAATTTGGTTTTGATATTATGCAAAACAAGTACATATTAAGCCGGGGATATGTCCTACATATGTTATGGCCTTCGTCATTGATCGCGGAACTCCAATTATTTCTGGTGCAGACTGCAGCGTACTGTACTCTAGTAGATTCTTGAATTTAATGAGACTCTAAACGTTAATACTTTCTTGTCATGCGAGCTCTCCGATTCAGACTGACTGACGTCTTGGATTGGAACTTGGAAGAAATCACATTGTTTTCAATTATTGGTTGGATAGAAAATCTAGATCATCGCTCAATTCCAATTCGTTTAGGGTAGGCTGGTCAGGTCTATTCGTTTGATCTAATTCGTGAATAGCCTTTCGTTTAGAAGGATGCGGTCAAATTTAGATTTTGAGATCGAAAATTTTCGTTGCCCGTAGTAGTGGAAGTAGTGCTTTAAATTTAAATTTTTAGACCTTCTATCTTGCTTCTATTTTGTCATCACGGCAACGTTAGGCAAACGAAAATGTCATTCTAACAAACTTGGTTAGTGATGGGAAACAAGATTTAAAACTAAAATTTTGGAATTCAGCAAAATTCTGTGTAGCTTTTCAAAGAGGTCACCAATTTGTATTATGGTAGGATCAACCAGCCCATTCATCTGCGAATTAAAAAAATTCGCTCTGTTTTTTCAGTCTCAATAAATTCGATTGTTTTGTTTTGTGTTTCAGATTGAATGAGGTGAGCGGAGCATCAAATTTATGAAGAGTTTCACAGCCTTTCTTCCCAACAACTAACAACTTTTTACCGACGAAGAGCTACAAAATGCCTGTTAATATTTTTGGCATGGATCGTCGTGAGGTTTGGCGTACTTGTTTTTGTTTTCATGTCAGAACCGTCACGATTTTCATCGGCGTTTGGTATTTGGTAAGTGGAATTGCTATAATATGTAATAGTTAATTGTTGATGAAATCACAACAATTGAATCAAGTTAATTTTGATGCATTGATTTTGTGATTCATTTTTGCAGATGATATATGTTTTGGCCCTTTCATTCGTCGCTGCAATGCTCATGTATGAGCCAAATAATCAGGAACTTGGAAATTTTGGAAAAGATCACGAACAGGCAATCCCATTGCCCACACCGTTGAGCAAAAGTAGCGGTGGTGGAGACACTGATGAGTATTTACCGGTAGGTTGCTTTGTACCGGTAATTCAATTTTATTGGTCATTCTAAAGTCAAAAATTAGTACAAAGTTAGAGCAGCAAATTTTTAAGAGTGGCTAATTTTGTTTTTTTTTTCTCAGGAACCCATGGAAAGGGAAAGAGATATTTCAGATTCTCCTAAAAACAGGATTGAGACGTTAAGGAACGGGCCTCTGAACTTGCTGCTGGACACCAAGAAGGCAAACAACTCACGTAAGCGCAGCTCAGCTCAGAAGATGTTTGACATTTCTTAGTGAAAAAAATGAAATGATTTTTCATGTTTGTGATTCAATTTTTTTTTGCAGAAGTTGTACTCTTGACCGTCTGCAATTTATTGATTACTCTCCTCATGGTGTACGGAGCCGTGCGAGGAAAACCATCTTATCTCATGCCATTTTTCGTTCTCAAAGTCTTTGACTTTTGCATCTTTTGGTGAGTCGACGGTCGAGTTGATTTGAAATACGTTGGAAAAATTGAAATTGAGTACAAAATTTGACCTTTGATAGAGTTTTTAACAACAAATTGTGCTTGTTCTTGTTCTACAGTTTGACAATGGTTGGATATTTCTCATACTTGCCCAACGTTACGGACATGATTGCAAAACAACCAAACTTTATGTACAAGGATGAGATTCTTCGAATGGATCCTCAACTTCTTTCATTGTTGACATTGGTTGTGATTGTGGCTTTGATTTCGCTGAAGGCTTACGTCATCGGCGTGATTTGGAATTGTTACAAGTACTTGATGCTAAAGAACACTGTCATTCGCGGAGTCATCACTTACAGGTTAGAACAGTTAGAAGTTTAAACCCTGTGTTCTGCGAGGCTTGAAGTTAATATTTCAGTTTTGGTGCGAAATACCAACAAAAAACAGTGCAAAAATTAGCAGATTCCGCTCCATATCCCTCAAGAATACTTTATTTCGGTTTTTGAGCATTTTGCATCAAATGTGAAATATTTCACTAGCAAACATTCCCACAAGATAAGAAGGATGCAAAACATTCCCACGCATTACAAGCATAGGATTTTCAATTGTATCGCTTTTCCCAAAGAATGATGTCTTATTTTTTTACCCGTTTTCGCGAATTTTATTACTTTGCATCGAAATATTGCACTAACTATTTGCAAAATACCAATACCTTGAATTTTGGAAACTCATTTTGGAATTTCTGGTTACTAACTCGAAATTTGACCTCTTGTTTTTTTTACAGAAATGACGACCCAGCCAGTCTCATGAGACTCCAACAAAATCCTCTACTCCCTGACCTTCCGGACTACGAGACGGCTGTGAATGACCCGCGCTACGCAAAGAAACCACCGATGGACGGAGCGACGACGACAACTCCTGAGCAAAATTCTAACCAACCGTCTGCAGCCGGAATGATTGCCACGTTGCCTCCTCCTCCCTACAGTGTTGCAATTTCAGAGGACCCGGTCACCTCATCTGCAGCCGCGCCCTATATTCCTATCTCAGCCATCCCACCAATGTTTCAAGATGAACAAGAACAACTCCCAGTCTACGCTGCCACCACCCAACCCATCACCAATGAACAGTCTCAAATCCAACCTCACGCGTCTCCATCAAGGGTATACCCATAAATCGCGAGCGCCGCCACACAAAACTAAACGATACAATAGTCGCGATAATTTTACTTAATTTTAGTTAAACAAAAACCGTCACAGCCAGACCGGCGGGTTTGAATTACTTCACAAAATTTGCTAAACGCAGAAGCAGAAAAATTCATTTTTAACGCAAATCATGTCAAGTCAAGCCTTCAAATATTTTGAATTGCAATTTCCCTTCTTCCAAGTTCCTTTTCTGTCTGCACTTTTTTGAGCAACGTCTCTATTTTAGCGCAAATTTTGCTTTTGTGTTCTTCAAACCCGTTTTTTTGGTGGTGTGAACGAGTGCTTTTTGATGAAGTCGTTAAATGTTGACCTTTGACCTTGATTCCTTCCCATGCAGACCTCAGCAGAAGAGTCAGAGTCAATTTCAATTACGATTGTGACTGATGAGAGTGAGGAGAAGAGCGAGAGTGACGACAAAGTCATTTTGTTGATCAAGAAATTCTAAGTAGACTTCGAGAGATACCAAAATGAAATGTTAAATGAACGAAACGAGACTAGAAGAATGAGAATGTATTCAAATCCAAATATCAATGTAAATAACACAGTATAATTTTCACACTGCTACTACTTGTATTCTAATTCTACTTGGTCACTTTTACGACTAGCAAAACTACTGCAAATTGCAAAAACTGTCCTTTTTGGGGTCCCTGAAAATTGAAATGGTCGATTTGTCCAAAGTTCACTAGAATTTTATTCACGCACGGCGCACGTCTCTGACAAAGTCTCACGCGGCTTTAGTAGTATTCTGTTTCTATTCATTCATGCATCCAAAGAAACTAAGCTTTCATCCTTATGCAACGTAATTGTTTGGTTGGTCGAGAGTTGGTCTATTTAAAATTGTTAATTAATTAATTAATTGTTGAACGTAATGGTAATAGACTGGAGGAGGAGTATGTAGAAAAATTAATTAGTAGAGGTGAGATAGAGAACGAGCTGATTGTTGTTGGGGAATTGATGAGATCAAACGTGAATGAAACGGGGACGGGAACGGGACGTGAGGGAGAGTAACAAATTAACATGTAAGGCTACGACGGCCAGCTGGCTATTTAGTCATTTTGCCTGTACAACTTATTGTCTTGTTTAGATAATAAAGAAACCTATTAAAATTTGAGTTTGATTTAAATTGAACAACAAGCTTCATTCATATTCTTTAACATTTGTGCACTGCACTGTCAAATCCATTCATTGTTGCATTTTGTTGGCCAAATTCCATTCATTCGCATCATCGCATCCAAATCTTTCGAAAATTATAAGTCATTGCAGAATTTCGCAGAATCTGTCTGTAGGTCTGAGTCGTCACGGCAACTCAACCGAGCTTAATAGGCCATTGTCATGGCAGCTGGTGGAACTTGTGCTGCTTAATTGTTTGATTGTTGTGCATAATGTTATGTGGTCATGTTTGATCCTTAGTATTTTGTGAAAAGTCTGAAACTCAAAATTCAAGGCGTAAAGCAGTGAGATGGATTAAAATTTAAAATTTTCTACACAATCAAAATTCAAAATTGAGCTTGATAGTCAAAATCAGCCCGGAGTGTCACAGAATTTGGAACCATGGACGATTGGTTTCTGAATTCAATACGATCCCGGGTACATATTTTTATCGTTGTCCGAAATTATGACAAAGAGAATGCGATACGTTGAAACATTTTACTAATTTCTATCGAATTCTTTGAACAGCGAAAAATGAAAATGTACATATTCTCATTCTTGCCCCAAAAATCACGTCAAATGATTCGAGGCGTCTGTCGGGAATGGAAACAAATGGTGGATGAAATGCCGTGCGCTGTCATCAACAATGAGAATTACGAAGCCACAACCCAACTTACCGATTTGTACATCGTCAAAGTACAAAACTTCTCAAGAGAACTCCAAACCGCCGTCAAGTTCAAAACGACCATTCGACGTTTAGAATTCTGGGATGTCGTGGTTTCGTACAATTTATTTCGTCTACTACAAGAGTGCCCTGGTGTCCAAGAACTGATTTTCATGAACGTGACTCTGGACAGCCACAAAAAATTGAAATGTCCGGAAGGATTGACCCTTCCAGAGGTCAAGGTCATTAGATTTTATGCAAAATGTTACCTCAAGTTCGCAGTCCATGAATTGATTTTGTTTGACATGTTGAGTCAAATCGAGTTCGGCAAACTAGAAGAAGTGTTGATTCCAGAACGATTTCATTGGTCGAACTTTGACTCTAACACAGAGTCTATTGAACGGAGTTATCCTACAAAAACCGAACAACCTTACGGAGTCAGTTCAGCTGGACTTGTTGGATTTCTACTTGAGAATAGAAAAACAGTCAAAAAGTTTAATTCTCATAAAGAATTTCGCCCATTCGAAGGTTCGCACGAAGAATTTGTGGATCAGATTTATCAACTAAAGATTGAGGAAATGCAGTGCGGGATTTGCGGAGTAGGAGGATGTCAAGTAATCGAGCACTTGACAAATTTGAAGGAAATCGATATCCTCGCCTGGTACGATTGTTGGCCGGCTTTGGGCACGGCCATCCAAGCCAGTTCTTCGACGCTTACCAAAATCGACTTTTATTTTAGCCCGTTACAACTTGAGCAGCGGCACGGGCACCCGCAAGATGCGTCTGTTTTCAAGGACTGCTCTAAACTCAAGTCTTTGTATATGGACACTGGTGGAAATGCATTCCGCAACTTGGCCCTACTTCCGGACGGCATTCAACTACTCACGCTTATGGGGCACTTCAACCCAGAAGGTCTGTTGGCGATTTCATCCAAGCTACGCAATTTAAGAGTTGTGGAATTGCACCAATATGGCGTCATGAACATTGAAGAAATAATGTTCTTCAACAATGAAATTATTGAAGGATTTCTTGGAACTGAAACTCTGGTACGTTTATTAGCTGTCGGATTCAGGGGAAATGCGGAGGACATTGGAATCGTTTCGAAGTCCAACAATGCATTCAAGTTTTTCGTTGAATTTTATGGAGATTCTAGCATGATGACCTTGGAGATTTTGACATCAAGAGAGTGGCTATTCCCCACGAGCCACGACATTGCACGGTTCCTATTGATTTGTACTAGTATTAACTAAATTTCAACGAAAATATTATGGCATTTTAATAATAAATTGATGGAAACGAATCAATTCAATTGGAATATGTTTGAATTTACGTTTCATTTTATTTTCAATCTGGCGAAACTCGATTCTAGATCTAGCAGGATTGAATTGAAACTAAACCAACCTGAAAACTGGTGCAAGCAGAACAGAGCTTGAGTTTGACTAAAACTATACATGCACTATACTGGTCATGGAATATATAATGAGTGCGCAAACACATCAAACACCGATTTTATTTTTCTGATGAAAAACCCGGGTATTTCGTATCCGGGAGAAATGCCCCGGTATTAGTTAACTATATGCTCTGGACGGGTGAATCACTGGTTGATTTATACTGTAAGGAGTACAGGCAGAATACTCGCTTCAGTAACAGTGAGAAAAAATTAATTGCAATGAATTTATTGGTGATAGGTAATCTTAAAGTAATGGTGGCTAGAGAAATTTCTTCCCTGGGTCAGTCGGATCCCCGTGACCTTGCGACCGCATGATCTGATTTTGAAATATTTTAGTGATTCTTGAAGAGAATCGCACTGGCTTCAATTTCATAAAAAATTATTGAAATCGGACGATGGGAACATCAAAATTTTGGAGTTTTAACTTTTAATTCAAAATTTGTAAAAGGTATCGATACTTTCATCCCACACTGTACTTAGAAAACAGATAGGGGTAAACAAATTCATCGCAAATCACACCCATTTCACTTTATTGAAAATACTTGGTTTTATATTGTATTGCAATTGAATTATTGAATTGTGTGTGTTGTTTTAGCATTCTGGATTCTGTGCAAATTCGACTCAGGTGCAGATATTTGCGAAAAGAGAATCAACGTGGGTTCGCAGATTTCAGTAGTTTACAATCTTCCAATTTTGTGCAAAATTGATTGTGATAGAAAAATGGGAACTGCAAATTCCTCAAACTGCAAACCGAAACAAACTGTGATTTGAATTTTCTAAACAATTCCGGACAGATATGGTTATCGTTACAAATACAATCCCGCCCTGGACAGCACCACAGGGCGAAGAAAATACGAAAAAAGCAGCCACCTAAGCCAAATTTTCATTGACTATTTTTTTTAAAAAATTAACTAACAAATGTAGTGGTTTTTTTGAAAAAGTCCAATAACCTTGTTTCTGTCGGACGCTAGGAAAATTATAACCACTCGTTTTGCCCGGAATTGAATGCGGAATGTAGAAGCTTTGTATATTTTGTACAAAAAACGTAAATATCTAAGGTAGGCTCTTTCCAAATCTATCGATTTAAAAAATTGCAATTTCAACGTTATAAATTCAAAGTTTTGACGCTGGACTGGACAAACAGACGAATTAATGTGGTTATCGAATTACGGAGTTAAAGTTGTCATTTTGAACAAATTATAAATATAATTAAATCATGCGCTCGGGACTAAAAATCCTATAAATTTTTTGTACCATTGAATCCTTTCATTGTTGCATTTTATTGGCATTCTATTCTAATTCAAAATCTTTGGAAAAACGTAATTCCGAAAAGCAATTGCACAGAGTTTATAAAGCTTCCTTGGTAACTTGGGTTAGTTGTTGATTATTAGCGCGAAGGACTTGTCCGAAAGGGCTTATAAAATTCCCCTGTCTGTCCGGGTTGTATACATCGCATCCAAGACATGTTTACATTGTTACTAGGGATGCCCCGGACATCCGGCCGGCCGGATATCCGGCGCCGGATAACGAAGTTCAGGACTATCCGGTATCCGGCCGTTCGGATTACTATCC
>JAQGCM010002744.1:0-10504 GCA_034699705.1 Hymenaphorura dentifera
TGTGCCTGATTTCACCAGCGAGGGTCGGAGAAAAGGCAGAAAATGTTGTTCATTTCCACATTAGAGCATTATTTTATGGCATGAAATATTTTTATCCTTCAAAAACGTCTTTTATAGTGAGATTTAGTTGAACAAATTGTTGGAAAAGTAGAAATTTCACTCAAAAATTAAATAAAACCAAGTAGGGGACCAAATTTGGTTCCCTGGGGACAAAATTTTGGTCCCATCCAATCAATCCTGTTGCCTACGGGTCCAAATTTGGTTCCCACCGACATAAAAAAAAGTACCAAACCAAATTTGGTCCTTGCTCCCAGACTGACAGTTGTCACCCAAAAGTCAAGATAAAAAAAAACCCATACTGCTAAAATATGTCTGATGTCCCCACTATTTTTAGAGGGTTCAGCTTTCAGCAAAGGGTCTAAATTATCTCCAAATTTCTCTAATTCCACCAACCCAACCCCCCCCCCCCCACCCACAATCAAATCAAAGCAATAAAACTTTTGGCTTTAAATTTTTTACAAAATTGTACTCTACTCTACTCACTGCACTCACCTTTGCCAACTCCGATTGTCAATGAAAAACTCCTCCTTTTTGTCTCTGTCTGTTCTGACGACTGACTGACTTTTTCTCAAAAGCACGTCGACGTCAAGTCTTGGAATATCAAACGGTCAACTCAACCTGCCAAGCCAAAAATGGTCGTTCGTCCGGTGGTCTTCGTCTGTCAATTTCTTCAACAATGAATGATGTGGACGTCCACGTCTCCAAATGCACCTAAAAACCAACAATGCTAAAATTATTAACCGCCCGTGACCGTGCGTCATCGTCAGCAACTGACTGACTGACTGACTATGACACATATGACTCACCTTCTGACTCCGTCGTCTTGTCACTTTGCCGTTCGTTGTTCCTCAAGAGGAAGGTCACACCACTTTCGAGTCTTGACTTCGTCCACACTTACTTATGACCGCCAATCAGTCACCAATGAATGGCCACCAGACACGCAGCGCAGCGAGGGTCACTCACAATTTTGACAACAATGCAGTCAGCCAGTCCAGTCACGTCGGACGTCACAATTACAAGACAAACTCAAAAGTCCGTCCAATTTTTTTTTACGGCGGCGGCGGTCCTCGTCACGTCGTCAAAAAAGATGACGATGAACGACTTTTGAACACCACGAATACGCTACGAATTGACGCGACGCACTTTTTGAACAGTTTTTTGATCAGTTTTTTTTTTGTTCTTGCCGAGGGTGGAAGAATGAATGAATGAAATTGAAGTCAGGAGTTTTGCGAGTTCTGTTCTGTTCTGTCCTGTCCTGTCCTGTCCTGTCTATGTGCTGTAAGGTGCTGCGATGATGGGATGCAAAAAAAAAAGAAGCAAGAAGACGGAAAAAGTTGAGTGAGGAAAAAAGTGAGGCAGGCAGCAGCGGCGAACTGAGCTGAGCTGTGTGAGAAAATAAAATACGACCGGCTGACGTCACTCGGACCAATCAAATGAGAGCTTGGCGCAAGCGGGGAATTTGAAATTGGATTTCTCAATGGGCCCCACTTGGCCCGAATTTGAGTCTGAGTCTGAGTCCGATTTTTGTCCAGGGCAGTGCAAGTGACGTTCCCGCCGATGACGTCATTGCACGCACGGCGGCTCTAACGAACTCGCGGGTTGAGTTGGGCAAGGCACTTGAACTGTAAAAGTAAATAATGATCTGATTGGTCAACCTGATCTGATCTGATGGGCGTGATGTCAATTTGATCAATCTGATGTCAGTTTGATCTGATTGCTACGTTGTGCATTTGATCTGATGGCTACGACCTTTATCTGATCCGATTAGCTCCGCCAGTGCAGTGCAGTGCAGTGCAGTGATGGATGGTCGGAATACCAATTACGGACTACAATTTCAAGAATTTCAGTAATTACCTGCATTGGTGACTTCTTTACTTGATTGATCGAAAAATGCATTCAATTACAGACTACGTAGTCGGTGTAATCGATCACAGATTACGTAAGCGGTGTAATCAATTACAAATTACGTAATCGGTGTAGTCCGATAAGTCCGATTACCGGAATACTTTTTAAAAGTAGTAATTTTTCAATTATATGTCTAGGTTAATTATTTTTGAAATGGAAAACCCAACGCGGAAATGGAAAGTAAGTTGGCTGTCTGTCCGTTTTTGGATGCCTTACGTCCACATTAATTATTTTTAGCAAAGTTTTCGCACTGATTTGGCTCTTTTCAAAGTGTACTCTCATAGCTATTTCACGGTTTGACAATTTTCTGTGTTTAATTTATTGTACTACTGTTTAGTGTTGACCCCTGGTAGAGGTCAGCAAATGTCACCGAATTTAATTACATTTATCTCAATCTCACATCTGATTTTTCCGAAGAAACTTAATCCTGCAGCGGACAACTCCGTGCAGTATCTTGCCCAACCCCAAGTATTTCCCAATTCCTTGCCTTCCCAACCAAAACCATTGAATTTTTCTCAGTCACAAAAATTTTATGAATGAACGTCAGCTGGGCCCTCAGAATTTCTCAATACAAAGGGAAGCGCCAATCGTCAAAATCTCAGACTCAGGAAGTTTAAAAGTTCAGTCAGTCAGAAACTCAGAAATGGGAAACCAAAATTAATTCGGACGACGAATCAACGAATCGACGATTGATTCAGACAAAGAAAGACAAGCAGATTTTTCATTTTTCAGTGGTTTCGTCGTCCACGTCCAGTCATTTTTTTTATTGTTTATTGTTGCCGATTGACTGACTGACTGACTGGCCTGGACACTATTCAGGGACCCTGACACCTGACCCTGAATGAGCAAAAAGTGACCCCTTGCATTTGCCCTGTTGACCTATCCTGACCTGGCTGGCCTGGATTTGCTGACCACAGACGACCGACGTTGGAGTGGTGGTGGACCAGGAGCAGCCAACGAAGGTTGGTAATCAGGTAATGTTTGGTTGACTTTTTCAAATTCCTGTTTTTGAAGAGGTCAATCGTCAATCAGGTCAATTAAAGTTAATTATATTTTGTATTTCATTTGATTTCAAGGTTATAATGTCCATCGTCAATTTCGTCATTCATTGGTGAGTCACAGCCAGGCCAAGGCCACGACCAACTGCTAGCCAATTATGGAAGGAACACCGAATTATGAGACGGCGCCCGTGGTCTTCGTCCTGTCTTCTTCCTCGTCCTCTGCCTCTTCCGACTGCTGCGGTCATGACGACGGTCACCACAGTGCTGGCAGCTTGCACCCGATCAAGTGTCCTTTGTGCTACAGACTCAGCCAGTCGATCACATGCAAGGAGTGCCTTCTTAGAGGTGAATTTAATCATTCCTCACCCGTGGCTGGAAGACTTCGTGAGAGGTGAGTTTACCGTACCCATAGCCACTAAAACTACTACAATAATTTACTTTTTTTTTTACCAAAAAATTACAAAGCCCTAGACCAAGACCAAGACCTCCGATAGCATCCCAATTAGTGGGGCAAGGCAATTAGTGCCTTGCCCGTCCAAATCAATTCAAATAATGTTTCGTAATCGTGTCTTAATCGTGAAGTTGACTTTCTCAAAATTTGTTTCGATGTATTTGTGCATTAATGGGCATGGAGTTCGGGTGAAACTGAAAGATTTGATTTAAATTTAATTCAACTAATGAACGGGAGAATATTTTGTGGCTGGATCGAATAGTCCGGTCCGAATAAAAATTCAGTCTGTCCTATATTCGTTTTTATTCGGCCTAAGAGTAAGAGTTTTTACTTTTTTTCAAAAGTACGCGAAATTCGACCAAATATTCGGTATTTTGCTCGAATTTTGGGGCGCCTAATACTAATACTCATTACCGAATATTTGGTAATTGGGTACTTTCACAATACAAAGAAATATTCGGTCAAATATTCGGTGCTTGGCTGGGCTAGTGCCAGTGGTGAAGTTGGCTTATGTAAACGCGAAATGAATTAGAATTTCCGATATAATTGTCAAATTAGACTAGTTTTTAAAGATATTCATCTCAATTAATTCCCAAACTACTTTTTACAGTGCAGTGCAGTGCAGTGTTCCACTGCCAAACTTAATCATTTTTTTTTAAGTTTGAAACAGAAATTGATTTTTATTGAAAATTTGTTGTTTGTTGCTGTTGCTGTAATTTTTGCCAGTTTTTTTCTTGTTGCCAGTCAAGGAGCTCACTCACTCACTCCCCAAATTTTGTACGTTTTCATTGTCCTGCCGTTGCATTGCAGCACGGAGCTAAGCTATTTTCCGTTGCGATTGAATCTGACAGTCTTTCTGCACTTTCCCGTAATGTCCCTGAAATCAGCCACAAAAAAATAATCGATCGTTAGTTGATAATTTTTTCAAGCAGATTATATTGTGTCTGTGGAGCAATTTTTATACAATTTTGCTGCACGATTTTTGCATTTTGCTCACATTTTTGTCCCAGGCGCACAGGTGAGTTCTGGCACTTGGCCAAGAATTCTTGTCTCGATTTCTCCAGGCAATATTTGCTCTGCGTCCGATTCCGTCCCGGACGTCCGGCAATGCAATTCGAGCGTTTCCTGGCTAACGACTAAAATCCCCGTTCGTCCCTCTTTGTCGCAAGGTCCATTTAGTTTTTGGCAATTTTCCTGACAATTTCGACAAAATTCAAATTCATTACTTGTCAACGAAATTTCTAGATATTTGCCGAGGGGAATTGTTTCGTACCTGTTTCCCACCTCGAACCATTGGGCAAGTCTGATTCGTACAAACGAAACCTGGCCCTTGTTTCCTGCATGGATTTCGCACGCATTTTGGCGCAGGTCGACTATTTGTTTGGCCTTGCGAATTTTGTCGACCCGCATTCCGGCCCCTGGCGCCAGCACCACCACTTGATTGATGCAACACGAAATATTCTGAATTCCGGCAAGGTCCTTTGTGGTAGGCTTCGTAGCAAAGACTGTCTTTGGTTGAGTAGAGAAATCCAGGGCGGCAGTCGCACTCTGCTAAGCCGGACCTACAACAATGCAAGCAGAAAAGAGTTGAAAAAACCGAATTTCGGGGTTTATGGTCAGACATTTGAGCTGTATTGACTTGACTGGACAACTGGACTTTACCTGGACATTGAGAGGCGCATTCCTTCTGGACAAACGTGGTATTTCCAAGCCACGCATTCCCCGCTCTTGCCTCCGTCCAGCTCCACGGTTTCCGGGTAGCGGCATTCGGTTTTTCGGCATTTGCCTTGCCCTGTTTCTTGGTCTTCGACGAGATGCTCGCCAGCGCCGCAAGGCCCTTGGAAAAAGAGCGCCTCGCACTTTGAATTGTAGAGGGCTTGGTGAGCTGAGCACTCACTTTTCGGGGATTCAGATGAATCCCCGAATCCGGTGTATTCCGGGTCATCCGGGAATATCATCGACCGCTCGGGAGACGGTGGAGGCTGCTCAGGTGCCTCACGCTTGGAAATGATT
This sequence comes from Hymenaphorura dentifera, assembly GCA_034699705.1. Taxonomy (NCBI): domain Eukaryota; kingdom Metazoa; phylum Arthropoda; class Collembola; order Poduromorpha; family Onychiuridae; genus Hymenaphorura; species Hymenaphorura dentifera. The sequence goes on from JAQGCM010002744.1 coordinate 5,431, forward strand.
GGAATTTGGAATTTTGTTGCAACTTTCTGGAAATTTTGCAAAAAAAAAACACTGTCAAGAGAACCGAATACCGAAACCGACTAAAAAATCCCGGGTTTTTTCTTCTGCTCCTGTATTGCTTGCTTACCGGTGTTGGTTTGGAGGTCAGACCATGAATCGCTGCAGCTCCGCTTCCGCTTTGGACTTTAGCTTTGGGAAGGTCGAACATCGTAGGAGAGCTTTTCGGGGTTGACCCGGGAGCCTTCGTAGAGGCCTCGGATTTTTCCGGATGACCCCCGACCGCGAAAGTCGAAGGTCGCTTTAAAGTTGACCTTTCTTCTTCCTCCTCCTGGTGCGGGACGTAGTCCAAAAATTCAATTTTTTTCATGGGTGGATAAATTTCAGAGGTGGTCGAGTTGGCCGCCTCGACTTCGTCGGCGTCGTCAAAAATGAAAGGTTTGCTGAGGTCGACCGGGGTCAGTTTTCTGGGCAGTGCCGGCGGCGTTGGGCGTGGGGCTGGAGCTGGAGGTATGAATGGAAATTGAAGTAGACCCGGGTCCAGGTCCGGCTCACCCGGGTCGTAGGACGTCATCAGGACGATTTCAGGTCTTGGGATAAAATTGAACAAATCGTTGTCCCGACTATCGTAGGGATCCTCTGACGACGACGACGCCGACGCGGAGGTCGAGGTCAAGGTGGACAGTTGGCTCCTCGCTGACCCACTGGTGACCCCAAATCCATCGAAAAAGAAAGCGTCCAAAAACTTTTTGAAGAACGTCGTGACTTGGCCCATGGCCAACGGCACGGCGACTGTCGCTGGGGTCGCTGCAGGTGTGGGGTGCGATTTGGCGGTGGATTTTGTCGCGGTCGAATCCGACGCAGACAGAAAGGGGAGTGAGGACGGCTTGGCCGTTGCCATTTCGACAAGGAATGTCGATAGTGTCACGACCAAAATTAGTGACACAATCGACATGCCGGACACGGCTGAATTGGTGCGTCGTCGTTCGTTGAGCACCTTCATCTTTGTTAAAAAATTGAGGCCAATTTTTGCCGGATTTATTTGTTGGCTGGCTTCGTTTGCCAAAAAATCTTCAGCTGAGAGGTGCGGCAAGCACTCAATTTTATTGAATTGACGATTAAACAAAGAAAGTGCGAAAACGTGAGCCAAAAATAAACACGATTTTCGGCGAAGGCGAGTTGAGGAGACTGACTTCTTAATGGTTTCGTTGCGTTGCGATTTTTGGCACTCGCAGAAGTTTATTTTGCGAGTTTGTTTTGCTTCTTTTCTTAGGTCGACCGAGTCAGTCGTGAAACTGACGACTACGAGAGTTTTGGCTTTAGCAAGCTTGTGTTTCGTGATGCTTCTAGTTTGCTCTTTTTTTTTTTTGCAAAATTGCAAATTGTTGTCGAGTCGTAGTCTTGAGTGCTGAGTCGTAGTAGCAGGAGTTGAAGTGCAAACAGGTGGAACGTTGTCGTAAAAGGGAAGATTTGAGGAGATTTGAGGAGGTTGGGTTGACTATTGACTCAAGTAAAGCAATTTTAATTGTTGCAAAAAAAAGTCAAAGTCTGGTCTGGTTAAAAAGTTGTAAAAATAAAACTGGTTCGGTCGGACGGAGGTCTTTTTTAATTATATGTATAAAATTGAACAAGATTGGCACGGCCAGGCCACGGCACGAATGAGAGCCGATTGACGCATTTTTCTTAGAATTTGGCTGACAAGTGCTTGGCGGAATTGGTGGAAAATATGACGGATAAAAATTCACATTCACATTGTGGTCACCGGTAGGCTCGTCTGACTGTCTGGCTAAACGCGATCGCGAAATGCTTCTTGTGCCTGTCTTTTGGTGCCACTCGAGTGCGTGTCGTGTCGCGTGTATTGTATTGTTGGGAATTTTTGATTGTTTTGTTGATGTTGAGATTGATTGTTGGGATTTCCTGTTCCCCACGACCAGTTTATGGTGATGATAATTTTGCTAATTACTAGACTACTAGCATGCGTTTGCAACAACAACAATGGGTTGGCCAGAGTACTTTACCTACGTAGTTTAGGCCAGACCAAGCAAGCCAGAGCGGAAATGAACAGCAAATGAGTTCACACGTAATGAAAATGCAATACGCAATTTGCTGACAGGACAGACTTTTTTGCTGGTTTTTTTTTTTGGAGTGTTTCTTGTAAATTTCTGTCCGACTTCTTAAATGGAAAAAGCCATGGATTGCGATATTGAGAATGATTGCGTAATTTTCGTTTTGAGTTTGATAAGGATCAAACTGAGAACTTTAGGAAAGCAAATGCTTGTTGTTTTCATTGCATTGTTGTAGATTTTGGTATGCAATTTTTTACAACAATGGAATTGTTATAGTGTGTCGCGTGTCGGGTCGCCTGCATGTGTAGCTTGTGCAAATGCAGTGCTCGCAATTTTGACATGTGTCAAAAATGTGAGCACTGCCACTGCAAAAGTCTTGACGTTTCCTTGGTTGAGGAATGCTACTACTACTAATTTGACCTAATTTCTGTATAATTTTTTTGATGTTTTCCTGCAACAAATAAGCACAATAAAAAAACATTTAACGAGATTGAGACTGAGATTTTGAATTTTAGAGTGCCTTTGCGTATGAACCTTTTTTAAATGATTCATTTGTTTGTTTTTCTATTTTGCCTTCCAGGTTTTCCGACTTGAAATTGAAGCTGCTCAAACTACGGAAAAGACGGAATGAGTTGGGCAGCCAATGCTTAGTTTTCACGGAGCGGAAGGAACACATTGCTCAACTCGTACGTCGAAATTTTAATTAATTTCAAGGAAAAATTTGCCCAATTTCTGAATTGCGTATGAAAATGTTGTCCATGAATGTCTGATATTTTACGTGCGGTTTTTTGCAGGTTGAAGGAATTGAGAGCTATCAAAATACAACACTTTTGCAACGAGACTTGAAGAGTAATCTCCAGCAACGAATTGCTGATGGTAAGGTTGCACGCACGGCACAATTTTTGCGGTCGGAATTTAATTTGGCAGCCTTGAAGCTCAGCTCCAGCTCAAGGCCAGGCAGGCCAATTTTATGCTTGATTTGGGATTTTGTTTTTGGCTAATTTCGCGAATTTTTTTTGGAATTGATTCTTGGTTGGGTGAGCAGTGGAGCGTGAAGCAGAGTCAATGAGGAAGTCATCCGCAAAGATTGGGCAAGAAATGCCAATCTATAAGAAACGTGTTGAAAACATGCAAGATCATTTTAGACACCGAACGGCCAAACTCAAAAAATTCCAAGCCGTCGTCGATGAGCGCAAAGAGTTGCTCAAAAATGTGAGCAAGTCGCGAATTCTCCAGCTCAAGGAATTTGTTTTCCCGATTCAAGTCGTGGATCAAGAGCGGGATGAGGCTTTGGAGATGCAGGATTTGGGCTCTTTGTAAGTTGCAAAATTACAGGGGTGTTAAAAACAGGGTGGTCCAAAAGTGACAGACAACCGTGCAAAACAGTCGGTTACTTTTGGAGTTTGGACCACCCTGTCTTTCTGCCGTGTCTGCATTCGCGAGTTTTAGCAAAAATTTGGCGAATTTGACCTAATTCGGTCATTTTTTTTGTCGGTGTGACCTTAGTGACGATGACGACGAGGAAGAGGATGACACCGTGTCTGCTCTCATGATGGCCACGAGCAACTATTGGGGACGTCCGGATGACTTGATTAGCACTTTCGGCACTTGTCACGGCTTTGGGCAATTTGGTCCATCACTCCCGGCCTCGGGCGACTACTCGGCTCACAACATGTGGAGTAAGAACAAAGAGCAAAAAAAATTCTCTGAAAGATTAATTAAAACTCATCAGTTTTTATTAATTGCAATTTTTTTTTTGTGTCAATTTTGTGTAGCCGAGAACAAAAGTCATGGACTTTTGACTGGACCGCAGCCGCCGCGAAACCCTGCCCAAGTCATCTCTGCCGCTTTGAGCTACACAACTCAATTTGTTAATTTGGTCGCTTACTACCTGGACCTTCGTCTCCCGCATCGGTTATCTTTCAGGTGCGTTGCGCTACGTAACATCTAAAATATTGAGTTAAAGGTTGACCTTTGACCTTGACCTTTGTTTGACCTTTAACGTAATTGTGTATCTGGGTGGGAATTTTTGCAGTGAGTTCACAGTCGGTGACCTGAGCGGTGGGAATTTTAATCGGAAAGTTGCCAAATTGAATGCAAATGTGATTCATTTGTGTGCGTCTCAAGGAGTGCCACCAACGTTTCTCCAGCCGCGCCACACCATCACCAACCTTCTCACACTTTTCGACCCTGAAGTGGCGGATTTGGGACGGTAATTGCTTACTTTTTTTGCAAAAAAAAAATTAGACCGAGTTCGTTGCTCGTAGTTCGTATTTGCAATTTTTAGCAGGGTGTCGAGTCGGAATTTGGTTTTCCGATTCTGATTCTAATGATTAATTCGAATACTTTTAAATATGGATTAGGATTATTTTATCATATTCTGATTCCAAATTCGAATTACGATTGTTTGCTTTCGATTGCGAATTCCGATTCCGATTATTTCAAATTTCAAATTTCGATTCAGATTTCGTTAATTTTTAGGAGCAAATTTTTAAAAAATGTCTACTTTTGTTCGATTTATTCTAAATTGGTCAGAGTCTCAAACAACCTTTGGTGTTTTTTGGTATACTCGCATTCGGGAAGAAATTTGTCCCACGTTTACTTCCCGAGGATTAAAAAAAACTTTGGAATTCGAAATGGAAATTTTAAAATTGTAATTCCGATTTCGATTATTTTTTAATTTGAATTCCGAATTAAAATTGAAGTTGTCAGGAAGTCAAATTTCAATTTTTTTTATTCCGATTCCTTCAACTTCGGATTCCAATTAAAATTCCGATTCCAAAATTCCGATTATTTTTGAATTCTAATTAAAATTCCGATTCGATAGCCAGATTTTTGGGACCATTTTGATTCACAAAGCGTTTTTTTTTTGTGCTTTTTAGTCGAGGACCGTTCGAAGTGGCGACTCAGCTTGCCAAATCCATGGAGGCTTCCATCGAAAAAGACCTCGTCATTTGTGAAGGAGACTCATCCGACTCTGACGGCTCTGGCGATTGTGATAATTTCCCATC
>JAQGCM010002745.1:0-10503 GCA_034699705.1 Hymenaphorura dentifera
AAAACCGAAAACAATTCTACCAGCATTGTTATTACTCATTGTTCGCTGAGTGCGTTGGAAAACTCAACTTCTTTAGAACACCGATGATGTGCTAGAATTAGTGGGTTCGCTGGCTGAGTGAGTGAGATAAATATCAAAGGAATCCTTATTGTGGGCAGACCCTTAAACAATATATTAAACAGACAAGGTGATTTGCCCGGACCCTTGGTTGAACAAAAAAAGGTGAGCCTTACATTTCCTATTGCAATTTATCATGTTTTATTCTCACGGATAATGGAGGAATAAGCAGACAATTTCCTCCCATTATTTCCATAAAGCGTACATACATTTCCACCCAATCTTTTCTTTTAAGCGAAAAATATTGAAATAGTTCGTTCCTTTTGTGTCCTCCGTTGGCCTCTGCGAAATGAATCGTAACGCACATAATTCGTCAGCCCAAATTAGAAATGTGTTTGGTGTTTAGAATTACCATAGATATGTCTGATTTGTCAAAATCGATACTAAATGTCAAGCTTAGACGAGATGTGAGATGTAAGCAGCATTATTTCACAATTCAGGATCTAAACGGCAAAGGCAATCCTTGATTGTTTTCCAAAAAAGCACCCTAGGATTCTTTGCGTGTGACTGGCTTCGCCCAGCTGGATCGATTTATTTAGTTACACTCCTTTCGAAATGGTGAAATGTCTGGCTGACTGACTGGGTGGCTGTAGTGGCTGAAGTTAGCCGAGACTCTCTATTAGTTTTGAAAGTTTAGTTTCTCCATTTCTCTCGAGTATTTTTTGCAGGCTCTTGTTGTAAGCCTAGCCTAGCTCGAGGCTAACTTATTCTGAGAGACTGACTGGCCAACCAATCTTTCTCAAACAGATGTTTAGAATGGATTTTTGCTGTTTCTGTCGAAGAAAGCAGGAACGAGTATAAATGTCAAAGAGCAGGGAGTCTGCCTGCCTGCCTCTTGGCCAAATTATGTTTCGGAATAAGTCAGGTGGATGGATGATACTTGAGGTCGAAAATACCTGGACTTAAGAGTACTCAGAATCATCTTGGAACTTTGAACCTTGACTTCGAAATGGGAGTTCAAACGTCAACGTCAGTCTAGTGAAAAACTTTCTCCGCGGATTTGCTAGGTTGGGGAAAGCATAAGAGGAGGCTTCCATGTTGAATTAACTTAATTGGAAATGTTTTTTTTCTTTTGCTATGACTTGCTGTCCTTTGATTCCTGTCTGACTCTGTAGGAAGCAAAAATATTAGATAATATTGCCGATGAATTAATTTTGCCAGTTTTTTTTTGGTTTAACGAAAACCTCGTTGGACCATCCGCATCCGGAGTGAATTTTTGCTTGTTTGCTAACTTGCTTGAAACCGGTTGTACCAAATAAGATTAGTACAAGTATTTTGTGCGCAACCGGGTTTGACAAAGCCTTAGATTTTAATTACATTCTTGGCAAATAATTTCATATTGCGCGGTACGACTTGTAAGAGGTTTAGGGCTGGTAGAAATGCTGTGAATGCGGACCTTCTTGTCGTAGGCAACGATTATTTTCTCACCTCTCGCTCGCGATTAGTACTATTCAAAAAAATTATTCCTTTGTCTTTAGAGACTCAGGTAGACAGATTCGGGTTTCAACTTGAACTGGCTAAACTAAGGGAACCTGTTCATTTTATTATTTGATTGCGTGTTTATGTCATATTTTCATGTTCTCAACACTCGAGAACCAATGTTTTCTCAGCTTTTATTGCTGCTTGGTCACAGTCACAGCAACACAGCTGCTCTCAACATTACGAAGAGTACAAGAGTACGTCGTGTTTCAAATTGCCGAATTCTATTCCATTTCCTTTTGGATTGGAGAGAAAAATAGTCATGCAATCGGGTGTTTAGGTTGAACCGACAAAATGCAAATTCTTGCGCAAAAGTATACAATATACAACATGGTGCACTCGTCGTTCTTGCCCAAAGGGTAAACCAAAATATTAACAAGCTTTTGAAATGTATCATCAAAATAACATTTCTTACACTCACTCAGCCCATGCCTAGGCTAGGTGTTGCGTGAGAGAAAGTATCATCATAAGTGCCAGCAGAACCTTTTCTTTATTTCCACTATTGCGATGCGAGTGGGCATTGGGCATGACTAATTATTTTCACTAAATATTTCCAGGAATTCTATGAACCCTTTCTACTCTCAAGACGAAATTAGAAACATCACGAATAAAATTAATTTCACAAATTCCTTCAAATAATTATTCCTAACTGAAACTGTGCTTGTGGTATTAGCAAAGTGAGGTCATAAAACTTGGTTGGTTCGCAGTCTTCGCAGTACTACATAATCATTTGAATCTGCTTTGAGCAACCAAGCTTCTCGGCCCGCATGCGTAAGCCTGACTTTCAATCAAGTTTTCTCTTTGTCTTTATTGTATTTCATTTCATCATACTATTAAGGATGAGTGGGTCGGAAGAAAACAGAAAGTGCGGTGAACTTTCTCCTAGCTTTTAGTGTGGTTCTAACAAGGGAACATCCTGATCTGTTTTCCTTTGTCTTCGACTAGAGTCAGTGTCGTACGCTGGCCACTATTTTGTTGTCATCACATACGTTCTCCCTAAGCTGGTTAGAGCTAATAAATGCGCTCTCATACTCTTGAATGCAGACAAATTTAGTACCTTTAGAAAATTCCATCCAACAATGAATTTGGACATTCCTGTTGAGAAGTCAAGGAGGCATTCCAAGATTCACAAGGCCATATTAGTATGCTTCATTTTTTTTTTAAATTTCGGCCAAAACGTCAATAAAATCCTTGCTCTTGATAGCCAAACAGTTGGCCGCGAACAGCAAAAGTGACCCCCAAATTCGACTTTCCGTTATTATCGCGAAGTAGGCTAGGCGCTAAAAGTAACTGGCGAACGTCTGATTGTATTGCTCCCTTGTAAGCGTTGGCATTGTCTCGAAGTATAAATGTTCTCATATTATCATGAAGCTGGAGTGAAAGAATAATAAAAGAGAAAGCAGGGAAGCATAAAATAGACTAAGAAGATGGGTGAAAGCACACAATCTCACTAACCAGAAGCAAAGGCAGCCTTCCTTGAAAATTAAAAGAGAGGAAAAGAAATCTCCTGTCTGAACTTATATGCTTGGCTTCTTCGGCTTCGACTTTCTCTACTGCTCTGCCCTGCCTCTGACTGACTTACTAAGTACGAGAAACGGTATAATGAAAGTAATATAATGTAATGTAACATAACGTGCCGTCTCATAAATGTTATTAGGGTTTCTTCTCGGACAGGGAATGAGAGACACTCACATACTCCCATCCCACTTTTCTTTATTCTCTTTCTTCTATCAAACTATGTATGGGAGAATCCTAAGGAATGTATTTCCTTGGACGGACATTCTTTATTTCAAGTTGTAAGACATATCTCGTGGAAGCGTGCCAAAGAAATTCTGGCAGTATTTATTTCTTGAGGCGACGACGACACTCAAGAAAAGACCAACTCGGGAATTTCTTTGACCTTACCTTGATTGCTCAAAGCAAAGCTCACCATTGAACTTTGGCTTCGACTATGGACATGGCGGTTCACCCAGCAATAAAAACCAAATGGCAATTTCTCTAATTCGTATCTGAGTATAAATATTGACGGTCAAGAAGTTCCCTTTTGCCACTTTTACTGGAGATCTTTGGTTGAACTTTTTACGGCTTTGACAGTTGCGCCAAGCATTCAACTAAGATATTTCTACAAACAAGGAACTGAATTGAAAAGTGTTGTAATGTTGTCACTTTGTTTTCTCAACAGATAGAAGTCATGATCTTCAAAAAATTCACGGTCATATTTGTGGCTATTCAAGCTTTCTTACTGACGTCAACTCTCGCCATGCCAAATGGTAAGTACTTTCATTAATGTATTGAGATTTTCTTAACTGTGCGAACAGAATGGGAAATACACATTGCATAATTAGAGTTAGAAATTGCCCCTGAATGTTCCCTTTCCATTATGTAATTACTAGCAATCTACTCGCTTGTTTTGTAGCCTGACCACGTGTAAATCAAATTTTTTGGGGTTCTGCAAAGGTGCGAGTCAATCTCGTAATGACTTTTCGTACATTACCTCAACTCAACCAGCTTATCCATTCAATCCAGTTGACGACATGGAAGAAAGCAAGAGTTTCGTAGTTTTGTGTCCGGAATAAAGAATCAGACAACCATGAAATAAGATGGATTAACTGCAGAGCGAGTAGTCGACATGGCTGATGACGGACACATTTTGCTTTCTTCTTGTGCCAGAGAAAGTTTCAGCGCCAAGAATCGTTGTTACTTTTACGGTTCTACACTTTCCTGGATATTTTTTTTCACGTGGCTACGACTACTCCTACTCGTACATTTTCATTTGTACATTTACATTTGCTTGACTAAGACCAATTTCATATTGACATGTTCTCCAGTGCAGTGTAACTCATTAACTTTTGTGCGTGAGGAAATGTGAAAGAAATGGGCGTTTCACCAAGACATCCGAAAAGAAATGACCAAAGCTTTACATGCAATAACCGCAACCAAAAAAAAATATAAAAAAGCGCACTTTGTCCACACAAAGGAATGCAATCACCAACTCACGAATGCATTCGTGCGTGCATGACATTGCATGCTCGCGTGATCATTGTTCAACGTTTTGTACCTCTCAAGAACTTGACCAGTGGAATTTTGTTACCATTTGGAAAGCCATTTTTTCTACCATATTGCAATCGTGATACCAGCTTAAGCTCAGAGAAGTCTTGTTACAAAGCTGTTCTAAATTTTTCGAAGGCACGAGTACTGGAATAGGAGTCAGACTCATTCTTATAGTTCTAAAGGTTAAAAATTGCAACAAGACACTAAATTGGTTTTCGCAATTATATGCATTTGTCTCGAGAGACGGCACAAGGCTTTACAAGTAATCTCGCATTTGAATTTTATAATTACGAGGGAGGAGGGGGTGTACTGTACAAGGTTTAGGAATGCGACCGACTCTTGGAAGCCCAACCAGCCACACATACATAGAAAGCCTCAAAAAGAAATATGATTCTCTCATTCTGGGTCCTTTCATCCTCTCCAGTTCAGTGATTAGTTTTTGGCGATGACTGGAAAGATAATGAAGTGTACTACTGGGGACGGATGAAAAAGTAAGAGCACATAGAACCGTAGCCCGATTTCATGCAGTGCAGTACGAACAAGAGCCTTAAAATTCGACTCAAGTAGACTCAATCCAGCGAGTGAGTCTTTTAATTCAGCAGAGAATCATTTCATTTCATCTTTTTTTCTTTGATTAGTTTTCCTCAGTTGATCATTCCAGTTTCGAGACAAGTCTCACAGATCAGATTTTAGAAGATTTAGATCCACGTAGAACATTTAGATTGTTGGTTCGGATCGGATCAATAAAACTAAATCCTGAAAATCCTCAGTCAACATGTCAATGAACCTCCCGTGAGGTCGTACTGATAGAAATGTCAGAGAAAAGTAAATAAATTTGAAACTCTCCAACATTCTCAGGCCACAGCCTGAGAATGCAACCAACGAAATCAAAAACATTTCGGAAATTCAGAAAGTCCAAATTTAATTTGCTCTTACATTTTGTTAGATAAGATGGTATGGTATGCACTACAATTGTGGATTCACCGACAAATAGAGCTCGTGGTTTTGACTATCCTGAAGGCAGTTTATCCGAAAAAAGTTCACTCACTTCACTACTCTTTGAAGTTCGAAATTAAGTTCACTCGCTAGACTCGGAATTCGGAAAGCCTTTCTCCGTGTTTGGTCGAAATGTAATATATTTCATGCAGAGTGGACAGGACAGAGTGTAAATACAGTTTGATTGTAGTGTAAGAGAGGACAGAGTGTAAACCAATTTGATTCTTCTCGTACTCTTTTTGCATCATTTTTAGCATTATTTGAGAATAGGGGAATTAATTGGCCGTAAATGAATTTGTCGTTTCACTATCTAAGCCGTTTTTTTACAAATAGCAAGAGATTGAGACAAAATATCGTTAGCACCTCGTACTCCGGATAGCCGCATGTAGTGCGTGCAATGTACTTCGAATTTGGTAGAATGATCTCATGGTCATTAAAATGAACAAGTCCTCCAGTCGAGAACAAGGAGCACGAGAGCACTGCATTGCAATTGAGTCCAAAACCTGTTCCTTTCCCAGGCTTGTAAGATTTGTGGACTTTGCGTGTACTTCAATTCTGGATCGTTTTTACTAATTGAACAATATATTGTCGGCCACGAATATTTTTGTTTTTGTCTTGCGGTTGGACAACACACGATTCATGCTGCATTTCATTTTGGTAAATCATGAGCACTTCCAGGGTGCAGGGTGGATCCAGCAGAGCAGAGTATAAAACGGATGAATGAAATTGCTTGCATCATTTCTCCAAAAGATTTCCCAACCCAATCTCTTAAGACCGAAATGCAATACCTGCAAAACAACGCAACGCACACATCCATTTGAGCCAGAAACAATCTTCTAGATCTACTCTTTCCACTTCCCTCCTCAACTTCAACTCGGCCTCTCAAGACGTAGAGTTTTATCTCTTCCAACGTCTAATGGTCCAACAGAGCGCAATTATCGTTGATTGAGAAATAAATTTAATGTTGCCCTCATTTGCATGTTTGTTGAAGGAGACGGGAACGAGAACGAAGGATTGTGTTCTCGTTTCGGCATTGTGTGAGGTTACCAAATTGTCATCCCAAATGCAAAACTAGAGAAAGCGTTCAAGTTAAGGAGTTGTCCTCAATTGCTCTTGTTGGTTTGCTTACAAATTGTCACTTTAGGCTCCAACAGCCAAGTTCACTTTAATCAGCGGCCTGGAAAAGCAATTTTATACTGAACCGTGAGTTGACCGCAAAGATGGTAAACTATTTTGATTTGTCAAAATCAAATTATGTAATGAATCAGAGCTAAGTAACTTCTGCTTGCCTTATGAATATATCCTCCTATTTTCAGTTTTTAAGTAGAACAGACTACTTTGATTTTGTTAGGTATTCTACGATTTATAGCCAAACAAATAGATGCAATCTTAGTTTGTAAAGCAATGAATGAACTGCATTGTTACAACTCGACTCACTCAATAACAAGGCGTTCTTCTACTTTAACTTTTCAAACTGAACTGACTGCCCGTAAAATTTATTTGGCAACAAACAAGTTCATACAAGTCCTGGACATTGTGTATTTTCCAATTTCGAACACACCAATTATCGTTAAGTCGCAGTAAAAATGCGATCAAATTCCTCTCGTGACAGGTAAGCATCGGGAAGACACTTGCATAACTGTGAAATGCTATGTTACACGTGCCTTTAACTGCGAAATTCTATAGCTTTCCAATCGAGAGTTAAGAACTTATGTTATAAGGAAACTTTAACTAAAATAGACATGCAACTAAATAAAAGAATTTGGATTTTGGGCTTTGCTCAGTTTCTCGGATGATGCTAAGTACAGGAAAACTGTGAACCGCAGTTATAAGAATCGTCTGTTTCAAATTTAACTCTTGGTTTCAGGTGGTCAAAACAATTTACATTTCTAAAGCCGACACGACATATGGCGCCTCATTTTCTAAAAATGACACTCCTAATAATGTCAAGCGTTTGATGTTCATGCCCAATAGCACCCGCATCCGTCATTTAATTTGAGTTTATTTGAAACGAGAGAACCTGTCAAACAAGATATTACCATACCTTCTCTGCCTTGAAATCTGAGACGAGCATCTTTCACTCAAAATATTTTTGAAGGCAGAACCGAACCGAATGTGAAGGCGTTCACGGTGTCAGCCTTTGGGCGAAGAGCGTAACCTTCAAAGAATTATAATATTAATTTGTATTTGAGAGAAGGCACCAGCATTAATTTTGAACCTCTTTGATCTTTGAAAGTCTGAATCTAACAAGGAGATTCTTCTTAGCAGTTAGCAGTGTTTTCAGTACTCTTAAAAATTCTCCTACGGCTGTTTGGGTGTTTTGACATGCCATCAGCTCAGAGGACCCCTTACCGCGTGGATTTCAATTGATCGTCCCGAGCAACCGCAATGAGCTTGGAATGACAATTCATCATTATGTTGCCTCTTTTTCAAAGACTCCCATTCCTTAAAGTGGTAAAAAAATAAGGACTTGAAGGCAAGGAAAGGTGAGGTTTATGCAGAGACCTGGGCCTGAGCTTGGGTCACAGGCCAGGGCAAGCATCAAGCACAGAATATTTAGCAATTGGTTCTGCTCAAAGAAAAACTATTATAAAAGTGTAACCAATTGCCCGAGGAATCTCTACGCAAATTCAGATTGGAATCATTTTTCAGATCCCTTCTGTTTAACTCTAGTTTATGTTTCTCAGTGAGTGCGTTAATCGAATAATTATTTATGCGCGCACAGCATGACTTTTGGTTTGGACTCTGCATTTTAAGTATCAACGTAATTTTAAGTATGTCATCCCAAATAAGCATAAGCGAATAGCCTGAATGTTTCACCATAACCGCTTGTTGAGTACATCAATAAATTTATATTGGTTATTGATACAAATATTTGATTTTGGCACACAGGCTCAGAGTCGGACTCCTATCATGAAGAACGGAAAGGACTTGATTTCGATATACTGGACCATCAACAAGATACGCCAAGAGGAGTGCATTCGAGTCAGTCGTACGCCAAGAACAAAAGTCTCAGCTATAATCATGGTAAGTGGTTTGATGACCTTCTAAATCTATCAAATTGAATCTTATGACATTTAAGCATACTTTGAATCAGGGTGTTGTCCTTGTGTTGTCCTGTCCCTTTGTTGTCCTGAGCATCTTAACTTTTAATGATTTCCAGATGTGGAGGCCGATTTTTGGAGACTAGCTTAGTTAAGGCACAATTCCGTGAAAATTTAGAGCTGTAACCTTTCATGAAAACGTCCAGTTGAAAGTTTTGACCAAAGCGTTGCTTTAGTAGTACAGGTGAGATAGAAAGACGGAGAGCTGAAAGGATCCAGAAAATACATTTCTTGCATCACAGGAGGTTGAAAGTTTCATAGGGGTTGGCCTATTGTTGAAGTTGTAAAAGAAATATTTGATGAATCCTCCACATTTATTACTCGGGTTTGTGTAAGAATTTGTGGTACTCTGGAATTTGTTCTTTAAACAGATCATGAGCTTATTTGTGATTGCATGTGGAGACACAGCAAGCACTCTTAAATATGACCCCAGTGGATTCTTATTCCACTTGGGCTGGGTCTTGTCCAAGTCTCAATTAAAACAAGCCATAGTAAAAATTGAAAGCATTTTTCAAAACGGCAATTAGAATTAGAAGTAACTTTTTGAAGTCATGCTCTTTCTTGTCCAAGTTTGACTGCCCAAATTTTCATTAGTTCCACTCATGTCAATGACGTGTTCTGTTAGAATTCAAAAGTAAATTGTCGCTCCGAATCAGAAAAGTTTTACCGTGCCGTGCAAATGTAAGAAGGAACTAATCTTTAAGAGGAAGTTTTAACAAGAGACTGGAATGGGATAGACGCTTTTGGTATTAGATCAATGGCGATAAGTTAAGTTGGAACTTCAACCGAACCTGGTGAGGTAGGGCCAAAAGTATGATTAATGTGACAGAGAGCAAAGGATTATGCTCTATAGCTTCCTTAACTCCTTGTGCCCAGAAAACGTGTTCTGGAATGTAAATCTTTGGGAGAAAGTAAAACCGAGTATAAATTCAAAAGTTTTGTACTTAACGGAATATGTGAAGTTTCGGAGAGGATTTCGGATTTGGAAACTGAAACATGGTAGCTAGCCGGGTCAAATTTAGCCAAGTGTTTAATATAAATGGCTTTGGCAGTGTATAAAATCAGGTCACTCAGAGTCTCCTCCTCATTCAACTGACCGAATCGGACAAGAATTTTCACTTGGACTAAAGATTTTATTACATAATTTAAGGTTCTGGGATTTCCAAAGAAATTGATTTAATGGTTTCCTGATGGAAAACTGTAAGTTAATCGCAGCCCGAACGCGCAGTTTGCAGATCCTACTTAAGATTTCGACTCTGTTCCCAGTGCAGCGAAAGCTGAATAATTTAAACGTGCAGAAAGGAAAAACCGGGAGCTTTGCATATGTAGGAACAATTTAAATTCGTAAAAACAAGTTCTTGATGCACTTTTGTTTGAGCACTGACCTAGGGACCCCATTAGCAAATCAAATTATGTTCCCTTTCTGGGCAGGCAGATGGAATTTCCAGTTGAAACGACTTAAAATTGATAAAGGGTGACGGCTTATTCACTCCAGCATGCAAGTAAGCAAAGGGTTTTGCTTTTGGCGGAGATTACAGTTGGTTGGTTAGATCCGAATTCTTCGTGCTCACATGCATATGCAAATGTCAGCAATGTAAAGGATTACTTTTATCAATATTGTATCCAAAGGTTTATCTTGTCACAGATGCAGATACAGGATTACGAACGAGTGAACGAGTTTTCCAGGCCCCGTGTAAGCAAGCACGCACTTTACAAAATATGACCCCGTACCGACCGAATGGAAGCGTCGAGGTAG
>JAQGCM010002746.1:0-10502 GCA_034699705.1 Hymenaphorura dentifera
CTCTCATAAGCTTCAAGTGTGAATTCAGAAGACAAACTCCTGGAATTGTCGTTTACTTTCTGCTTACTTTCTACCTCTGGTGGAATTTGCTTTCTCTTCTTGGACACGGCAGCCTCCAGTCTAAAAGGCAACGCGAATGCACTGACATCGCAAAGTACGCAGTGATTTGTGCGTGACTCCAAGCAGTGAAAAAACAAAGCGGATTAATTAACTCTTGGAATTATTAATTATTGTCTGCTCTGCTGGAATTCCTGGAGTAAGTTGAACAAAAATATTTTGTATTTGCAAAACTACATTTTACATTTTAATGCTCAACAATTTTTGTTGCTTAAACAATAAATTTTCGGATATCGGCTATTTTGAAGTAAAATGTGAGAGCTCGGATGAAAGTGAAAGTTTTCCGATTTTAAAATATCAGCTTTCTCTTTCTTGTGAGAACTATCTCCAGCATCAGCTTGTTGTTATCGGAATTTAGAGATTTGGCTAGATTTTAAAAAAAAAATACTATTTCATGATTGATTTACCTCAGAGCAAAATTTTTAATCGATTATTCTTGGGTGTAATACAAAGAAGACGGTAACATATTGCAGGTCTGCCCGTCCAAGCTAATCCACTATCCCAAATGCAAAGCATGTGTCCAAAATGCATGAAAACTTTCTCACAAGAAAAGTTTTTATTTGAATTGCAGAACAAAGGCGAAAATAAAAGGCTCAGCCTGGTTGCTCCAGGTTCAATTCTTTTCCAAAAGTTTGCTCTGGGTCGGATGTGGCAAGTGACAGTTGTCTAACAGATTTTCGGGACATGGTATGGTGATACCTGGAGACATTAATGTATTATTTATGGTCTCATCCAAAAACATTGTCAGAAGTTAGAGTTTCAGATTCATAACTAAATGCTCGTCCAATCATTTTTCTTCTATGACGGCAAGTTGCTGGCAAAGTTCTCTAACATTCTGTGTCTTGAAAAAAGTACAAAGTTAATGAATGAAGAAAGTTTATCAGTCAGTTCTAATCCTCTCTTGTCAACTTCCGGCTGTATTACAAAAAGTCAAGCGGAAGACGAGAAGAGTTGCTCCACTTTCATTCTACCCGAAAAACACAAAAACATGTAAAAATAATCTTCTGATTATAAGTGGCACTAAAAAATTCAAATCAAATGTGATTGTGCTATAACCTCACCTTTAAAAGTGAACAGTATTCGCCTGGCATTTCTAATTGATTGTTGATTGGACCCAAAGGTTCAATCCGATAGTTTTTGGTATTCCTTCTATCTTTGCCTCACTTTGCCACTTATTCCGAACATGGTCGGTTCTCTAGTTTTCTATTTACCAAAGGTCAAAAGGTAGCACATAATTTTAAAACACACGCTGTACGCTAGTTCCAAATTAGTATTCCGTTGGAATGTGATATTCCGGCAACAACTGGCCCGCGATTATTTTTGCTGCTTCTGCTAAAACTATTTCTGAGTAAAAAAGAAATGCAACATTTCAATTAAGTAGCTTTCCAACAAACATAAATAATCTGTTGATACAGTTGAAAGTCAAAATTTTGCCAGTCTTGTTTCATGCCATACTAGCCTAGCCCAGTGGGCTTGAATGTGGCATTGCTAACTCATTGTGCCTAGGATTCAACGTGAACCATTAATTTCTTTCACTTTTCTCACCAACTTTCTCTGGTTGTGTCGCCTTTTAGCTTCTGCTTTCATTCCTCATTCCTCAATACTGTTCCATACTTTCACTTTTTGAAATGCAATCCCGTCCCACTTCACTTCTTCATTCTTCTGTTCTGTTTGAATGGTTGCAAGCAAATATCAAATCAAGGGTTTCCATTACTCAATAGGATCAGGAAGGAGGACAAGAGACTCAAGAGAAGACTTTACAGCCAGCTTTAAGTCTCAAGTCTCAGTCACTCGTCAGCTCAATTGAAATCTTTCTTTCTAATACTCAACTCCTAATGTACTTCATGTGCTCATAGATATTTAATTTCATTGAACTCTCAGCAGAGTGAGAGTGGGACTCGAGTCAGATCTGGGATTTGCTATGACTTCCCCATCCTTGTTTGGCTTTGAAAAAGAAATGGCATTATTGCATTACATTACACAGTTCTACTGTTCCGATTGACATGTTAAGCCTTTTGATTTGGAAGTAAGTTTTTCTGTTCAAGTACTACTAACAGCAGCCCTGAAATAATCATTTAATACCGTTGACGTGTAGCACTTCATCATTCTCGAGATCCAACATTCTTTGACGATTTGACTTTCACCAGGCACCAACGAAGTTTAAAGTCTTGCCTTGTTGCAATTTGATCTACTACTAAAGTCACAACTTCTTTCTGATTGCTTTTACGAAATTCAGATTATCGCCTCTGCCGCCAACATGCATTTCTTAACGTGTAGCACACGAAAAATACGATTCGAATTCGCTTGATTTTGTGAGCAACACGGTGTTATAATCGGATTACATTAATTCAAAAGAGCAAATTTCCACTCGGTCGGCAAGAGCTAAGCTGCACTGAACTCAACTGGGTATAGTGTTTTGTTTGCTTGCTGAAATAGTACAAACTTTATAATCTCATTCAAAGTTTTCCAAAACGCGACCAACCGGCCAATTCATTGTAGTGTACCAGGCGTAACCTATTGTCATTATTACGGGCATAACACTGAAACTTTGTCAATTAGTTGTGAAAAGTTTGAATGGGTGAATAAATGATGAGGTGATTCTGGAGAAGTGAAAAGTTCAAACGAGTGTGCGGAGTCGGTAGATTTGCTGAGCCGACACGGGCAAACTTTTGAATCAATGGGAACGTAGTCAAAGTTAACCTTCTAGAAAACTGATGTTCAATTTGGGGAGCTACAAACAACACCATAGTTCCACCATAGACCAGTCGATTCGATTCGAAAGGATTGGAATTCGTTGTGACCACGTATTTTTAAAATATTGAGTTTTCATGAAACGTGAGTTCTCTCACAATAACAAACAAAAACGAATAGCTTCTCACGTTCGTAGCAGACAGCCTAAACCTAGTTTGCGAAACTGAACTTTCGTAGTCTAAAATTCGCTGCTGGTTTTACCTGATATGGCTGTCATGTTTAGTTTTTTCCGACTATCAACGCTCATAAATTATGTTCCGACGACATTTTACTGCACAGTGCCTTTCCGTCCGGTCTCAAAGCGGCTAGAGCAGCAAGTTGAAAGTGAAGGAGATTTATTTCCATAAAAATGCTAGGAACGGCACTTACTTAAATTTAGATAGTAAATTATTAATTTGCTTTTTTTGTTGCTACTATCAAAAATTCGAATAATCTACAAAAATGTACATAGCTATTTAATTATTTGTAGAATGAGTGTCAAAGTGAAAGTCAAAGTGCTAGGACTCAAAGTAACGCAGCGCGGACTAAGCGAAATACGAATGTGATATTTTCCATTTCAAGTAGCTCGGGAGAAAGTGACTCGTGAGAGAATTTTCATTTGGAAGGATGAGGTGCACCATGCATGCAAAATAGGCAGAAAGAAAATCCACACATTTGTAATGCCCATTTGTCTGATTCTGATTCGTGGTTGGCTGAAGTAAATAAATCCATGTTCCATCAGAACCAAATAACAACAGAAGGAGAATCGCACCATGTCTAAAGTGATTTGAACCACGGACGTTATTTAACTGAACTAATCAGTCTTGCTTGAGGGGATCTTGGTCATTGAACCAGTTCTAATTCTAAATCTATTTGTCAAGAATTTTCCTCAACTTGAACTAGAACACGACTTGTTCATCGATTGATGCAGTGTTGTTGGTCTTGGCTAACATTTTGCTGATATGAAGAAAGAAATGCTACCGTAGAAATTGATATTTTCAATTTCAATGCAGAACATATAGCCTTACATGTGTCCTCGCCCTCCGTTCAACTAAATTAACCTAAATTTTAAGTACACAAATAATAATTCCTGCGGCATGAGATTTGATGATTGCAACGTTAACGGTAAAAACTGTAAAAGTAGAGATTACCCGCGCACAATTACTTTACCGCTGTGCCAAGATAGTTAGAGACGCAATGGAATTTGCTGTACGATCACCGTCACTGATCCCTCATCTGCCTTAGAGGTAATTTAATTTGTCTTAAAATTGAGCTGAACAGTGGCGTGGAGAATGTTTTGAGGTACTGAACTTTCCAGATTTCAAAGATTTAGCCAAGGGGATCGGAATGAACGACAGAGTAAAACACATACTTGTAGTACTTCACGTCTTTCTCTAACGAACATGCAAAAACACAGGCTATTAAAAAATTGCAACACGTACTTTGTCTTCACAAAAGCTTTTCTTTGGAAAACCTTACTGTTCAAGTCAAGCTGAAGAATAAGCAAATTGCAAAATATGAATTGAATCACCAAAATTCTTTTCTTTTTTATCTAGTATAACGGTGCATGTGGAGTGCTGAAGGTACTGTGCACACTGCGCAGCACTCGGCAGGCTAAATTTAATGAGGGATGTGTGAATCCGAATTTAGGCTTCGATTTTCTTAGACGCTGAAGATCAATTTGTTAGTAGCGCTCATAACCGTTGAAAAGGCTATTCTGCTGAACATATCTGAGGTGCAAAATGTGCGTCAGCTTAACCTTTATGCACGTAGGAAGTCTACAAAAAAAAATTGATAAGCCAATCTAGTTTATGAAGGCGTCGGATGACTTGCTTCGTGTCAACTTTCTGAGCATATAAAACTTCACTTGTTGGTCATAAAAATATTCAGTTTATCCAGGCTTCCTTTCAAATTTGAAATTTCTTGCCTGCAGTAGTAAGCACGTCTTATCATATTTCGCTGCAAAGCTTCTGAGTCCAGTTCGATCGTAATAAACACACATTGCAGTCAACCATAACAACTTCCTTATTTTCGTCACTTGCCAAATGCATTTGCAGGGAGTGATAATGTGAGCTTATTTTGCGAAGATAGCAGCCACACTAGCTATTCTCATCTTCACGCAGAGTCCGATTCCAGACTTTGTGTGGTCTACAAATAAGCATGCACGTGGATTTAACAGGACGTCAAATTAAACTTAAATTCTTAAGTTTAATGCCAGCTGCTTTTAAATGATTCTTCGACCAATTTATTCTCAACATTTATCTCCCGTGCCGTTACATTAATTTAAGCTTAGCAAATGACGTTCCCCTTTCTCCTATCTTGTTTTTCGTTCTGTGATTCATATGCATTCCACACGTCTTAATTCAATTCCCAACATCCCAACATAGTGCAAATTGAGAATTGTGTAATCTTAATATTGGACAAAATTGAATTTTTCTTGCGAACTTTAGACCTGAACCTGGTCTCTGACATATAAACTGTCCTTATGCTATTTTCAAATTGTTGACAAACCAAAGAACATAACATTAATGAACCAATCCACAGCACATCTGCTTCACAATTTTGTAAACCTGTAGTGGTTTTATTTGAAGTATTTTGAAGTAGGAAAGTGCAATTCGAAAAGTTCATCACGTATTTCTACCTGATTGAACTACCAACGATTGTTTGTAGTGAAGGTTAGTTTGGTTTTAATATTTAATTATTTATGTGTTCCAAAGTGAGTGCTTTCTTTTAGTTATTTTCACTATCAAGCTCCACTCACATTCACTCAGGAAAGCCAAGATCCAGCCAGATAGCTAGCCTAAGGCTTTACCTTATGCTGTCTTTTTCTTGGACATTCCCAATTGAAAATTTAGAGTCTTGAAGAAAATGGAAGCTGGGCTGATGTCATTACCAGTATGTTTTACTTTTATCACAGAATTCCCGAGGTACTATGTAGGCTCACATTTTTTCCCGGCAGCGCTTGTGTGTACTTGAAACACATCCATACTGTCGGTGTCGACGTGCGTTCGGCACTGCATTATTTTTTAACCAGCCGTAGCAAACTTGTCAACTCTTTGAAGTACTTGAATAAAGAAAATTTTAAGAGCTGAAATAAATAAACCGATAACCGATCCTCGACTTCATAGATGAAACCGGTGAAAATGTTTGCAATTGATGCGCTTGGTTCTAAGAAAAGTTTTCTAAAACTCTGAAGTAAAAGTAACACGATTTAGTTGAGCTTAGCCTCTTAGGAAAAGTTTTCTTCTCAAAAGCGAATGTAAGACTTTAGTTGAGCCAAACTCTTCAGTCTGGATTCAAGCCCCTCATCGTGACCAATGAGCTTTTTATTTATAAAATTTGTAAAATATGTAAATTTTAGAAAATCTGATGGTGGTTAAAGTAAATAAAATGATTTTCTTTTCAGTTTTGACACCGTTGCGGGTTTTGCTCTGAATCAAGTACACTAAAGGAAGTTGGTATTTATTATCGTGATTTTAAATGAATATTGGAACACTGAACGGGCTACGATAACGAATATGAATGATACCGTTTTGAACGAGAGCATCATGGGGGATAACGTCAACGAGACAAATAATATGACTTGGACATTTGATGACGATGACGCCTGGGAAATTCAATTTCGAGATTTGTCCCGTTTTCTGGTCCATCGAGCCTTTGTTCCCATCGTTGTCATTATTGGCGTGTTGGGGAATTTAGTTACAATCTATATTTTGACAAGGAGACCTATGCGCTCATCTACAAACGTGTAAGTTTTAGTTTTCGCATGCATTCCCGTTTCAATGCTAATTATTGAATTTTATTTTATTTCAACTATTCGATAATCTAAAATAGATGATTTCCTGATGTGCTTCGTTGAATACAACGCACCAAATGAGTTAGGTTACAATTTGGTCCCGGTTCCCCTTTTTTTCTCTTTCTGTGGATGCATGAGCTTTCCAGACTCTGTCCAACCCTTTCTTTCTCTAGAAATGCATCGACTAGAACCAAATCACAACTAAGCTGGAATAGCTTTTTTCAATCATAACTTTGAATTTCTCCGAAAAAATTCGAAAATCTGGGCACCGAGTTTACGAACTTAACGTAAAAAACGAGTATTATTATCATCCCTTGTTCTCAAGGCACAGCTGGAGAAAATGATTCAATTCAGTGCAATGCACGGGTGTAGAAAAGTACCTCTAAAATCATTCAAACTGTCCTGAAATGCGAAGGTAAATGTCTTTGCTCATGAATAAAACTGGCAGAAAAGGAGAAAATAGACAAGGGTAGCGATCGTACCTATTCTTAGCCCAATACCATTTCCATTTTCCAGGAACAGTACTGCTGGAAGACTGTGAGGTGCAGCTTCTGCTAAAATTATTTCCCAATCCTCAATCACTCAATTTAAAGCAATGAACACATTCAGAGTACTGTCCGAGTCCGAGCAACAAAGTGCTCTCGGGTTTGAATGGGGTAATTCCGCTGTAGAATTCTGGACTGGTAATGAGAATGAGAGTCGGGTAAAAGTGTCTATTGTCTACAGATCTAGCCAAAGTATGTTGTAAGGAGTAGTTATGGAAATTTGATGATTATCATTGAGCATAAAAGTGCCGTTGGCCGAGTGAGAAAATTACATTAGATCGCATTGGATTCTACCAGTTCTGGTCACTGCGTGTAAACCAATCCTGCGTAAGTTGCCTTAAACTAAATCGCCTACATGGTTAGAAGGGAGAATTGTTATACAGTACACTTTGCAGACAATTCTGAAAAGCTGGAAAGTAGAGGGTGGTTCAGGGAAGCGAAGATCACTACTTCAACTTCACTTGATTTGCATTCCTTCTGTGTTCATTAATTCATCCATCGGCAATATTCTCTTTGTATTTCGAACCGAGCCAGCTAAATTTTTGTGAGAGGACTTTATTACGTTTCCGAATTGAACAAGGACAATATAAATGATAAAATATTTTCTACTGACTCCGCAAGTTTCAATTGACTGTGTTCTTTCCCTCAGCTTGATTAATGACGGTTACAGTAGTGATCTCAGCTGCACTGAGGTACGCGAATGTCGATTCTAAAAGTTCATCACGTGACAAGGGATGAGGTATAAAAGTTGTGATTGATTTGATGTCATCCCACCCCGACCGAATACTTGTTTCGGCGAAACTCAAGTTTGATGAATTTTTATCAAAGTCACACAAACTCAAGCCAAACTAGACCCGCCCGTTTGGATTGATAAATTGACTCGAATTTTTTAGTCTTGTCAAAAGTGAAGGCACAGCTCGTCATTCTGCAGTCCAAAAGGAAGAGGATGCTGTGGGAGTGTGAACAACGTAGAATTCCCTATTCAATACTAAAAACTTTTATTAATAGACTAGTTCTGCCGTTTGCGACAAGTACTCCGAAATTCTAATCAGTGAAAGTTGGCCTAAATATTTCTCTCCTCTTCACCAATTAGCAATTTCCAAATGCAGACTTTTTATGAGCATTCATTTCAAATTAGTAAGCGTAAAACACTCGACTGACGCATTAAATTTTGTCATTGCCGTTCAATAGACTAAACCAGGTTGTATTCAACACCAGCTCAAGTACATGATATTTTTAGAACCCTAGCCGAGATCATATGTGTTGATTTAGATTACGGGATTATCGTTGATTTGATTTTCCGGGTTCAGTTGCAGAGCCGCTGTCTGAATTCACTAAATCGCAGTACAGAATTTACCGATCTGAATTGCTGCGGTTGACAAATGAAATGCAAGCTTCTTTTCAGAAAATCTCAATTGGGTTTGTTTCTCTAGATACCTCTGTGCACTCGCTGTGTCCGACTGCCTTTTCCTGCTCTTCACTTTCACCTTGTCACTTTCACACTACCAAGAACTGACGTCATCATGTAGACTTTATTGGCTCTATAAACCGATTGGACTCTGGCTCAATGATGCTTCCAGTAACTTCAAACTTATTGTTGAGCTTAAGTAGTAGGAATCGTGCGAAAACACCAAGCAATTTTGTTTTATGGTATTTGTGACAGGTTCAACTTCCGTCTGGATCACAGTATCGTTCACTATCGAACGGTACATTGCCGTTTGTCATCCCATGAGAGGAAAGGTAAAGCCAGAATCCAAAATACATACACGCTTTTGCTTAGGACTCCATTTAAGTCAGTACTCTTAGTGGTTTTGTCACTAAGAGCCCCCTAATCACGAACTGCCTCAATCTCGGACTAACTAATTCTTATTCAACACTGTTTGAGGTGGTTTGCAGGGCAGAGTCAGAACAGCGTCAACTAGTACTTGATACCAATAAAAACCAGTACAATAATATTATGTAAATGACTTTACAATTCCAGCCAGTCCAATAATGTTTGCAAATAGTGCGAATATTGGGATTGGGAATAAAGCGAGAGAATCAGGGCAATTGTTTAAGGGGTTTTTAAAGCAGTTAAAATTGTATGGGAATATTTTATTCCCCTTTACTTGAAGGAAAGTATTAACCATAGCAACTAAAGTGCGCAACACATAAGAAGCAAAACCAACAAGCCTGATTTAGTTACCATGGAAATTATAAGTAGTTGTACACAATTTTCCCTTTCGTATTGGTATTAAGGCACCTTCGGAGAACATAAGACAAACAATTGTTTTTTTTTACAATACAAATGGTACTGTTTAAAAAATCTCAGGTAATTTGCACGGAAGAACGTGCAATTCGAGTCGCCGCTGTGGTTTACATCGTTTGCTTTTTGGTGACCTCCCCAACCCCTTTTGAATGGACAGTTGCCACAAAAAAAAATGCTTTTAATGAGTCTGTAAGTCGACACAATGGAATGGAAATGGAATACTTGTCTGATGACTGCGGTTCTATATTCGAGAATGTTTTTCCTTTCAGATTTTCGATTTGGAAAGCACAGACTTTGGAAAAAATGATACTTACGTAGTAATTTACAGCTGGTTTAGTTCCATCATGTTCATCCTTCTTCCCGTTGGCATTCTTTGTATTTTCAACTACTTGCTTATTCTTGCTGTTCGTCAATCAAGGGTTGCTAGGAAAGTGATGACAAATCTTCCAAACTCTTCAGCCTCCCATATCCGGGTAATTTTCGTAACACAATACATATTCGGACGAAAATCTGCTTAGAATCTATACGCTCAGCTAAGGCACAGGTTTTGTAGTTAACCCATAAAATGATTATTTAAAAACTTTCCAGACAATGAGGCAAGAAAACCGGATTACAACTACACTGATTGCAGTCGTCATCGTGTTTCTAATATGCCAACTTCCAACAGCAACATTCCTCATCTACAATTCCTTCTACCAACCACGTTCCAAACGTGAAGAAGCATTTTCAAGGGGAATTGGTGGAGTATTCAATCTGCTGGTGTCAATCAACGCGTCCTGCAATTTTATTCTGTACACTGCACTCAGTGACAAGTATCGGAAATACTTTTGCGCTTTCCTGTTTTGTTGGCGTTCTAATGGAAATCGACACAGTCGCAAGATTCGACGTAGAGGATTTAATAATCCTTTCGAAATGGAGAACACAAAAGCAAAGTTAAGGTTTGTTACCTTGTGTTTTAGCATTTTGTGTTCAGTTGGGTCGGGTGGATTAATTGAGTCGTTGCATGGAAGAAGGGCCTATCTGCATTTTTTGTTATTTTCAAATGTCAACAGCGTTTCCGCACATT
>JAQGCM010002747.1:0-10501 GCA_034699705.1 Hymenaphorura dentifera
TCAAAGAAGCACACCGGACAGACGGACATCATTAGTCATTGCAAGAGCGATCTCGCATAGCTGCGATCGCTAATAATGCTAACATTGTAGGCGCGCAGTAAACCAGGGGTGAATTAAATCTGTAGTAAAGCATAAAAGTAAAATAGGTTCGCTGATCCTAATTTTGCAAAGAACTGGGAAGAGCTTGTGGAAATAATTTATTATCTGCATGCAATCAATTGTCTTAAAAGTTATTTGTGGACCTTGTTGCAGGTTGCAGTGCGCAACCTTATGCAAATTCCTTGTTTAAAATGTTGGAATTGTTTCGAATGCAGAATCTAAACTAGGGAAAGAAAGGCGGAGAAAGCTCAATTGGAATGAACTCTTAGTGTTTGTTGAATATACGGGGAAATGCTTGATTAAACATTCTCCTCCAATGAATACTTACACTGCATTTGCAATACTGTGAAGAAAGGCCCGGGCAGCTTGCACAAAGTTTTGCCCTTGCACATTACAAAATACAACAAGGAGTTACTCTGCATTTATGCGTGAAAGTGCGCCGGAAGAAAGCTTCGTGTCCTTTCATGTCTCATAATATTACCGTAGTAGTTGGTAGGTCGCCGCTTTAGCAAATGAAGAAGTTGTTAAAGCCAGGACAGGATTGATGCAGATGTTGTGTGCACTCGGAATATGAAGCCCTGTGTATTTCAGTGTGACTGAAACACGGTTCACAAATTTCCCTTGGGTACTCCGAGGTTTTAGCTTCCATCCATGCATTAGGAGGCCTTTGTCTCAAGGAAAGAATCAAGTGAAAGTAGGAGAAAGTAAGGTATTAAATAAAGGATCAGAGTTTGGAGTGAAATCTATATCCCACCTGGCTTTACAGAAGAAACATCTAGGCGAACCCTGACCAAACAAAAACTCCTTTGTGTCCTTTTTCACTTTGAATTGACCAGTTTTTACTACGTGGAAGACCATGAGAAAGAGAAAGAAAATCGAACCCAGGGAGCCGTACTTAATTAATTCGCAGGTGTGACAGTGACAAGTTGGCTTCGGTTACTATTTTTAGAAACAGCTTTTGTTGAACAAACCATTGTTTCGCGAACAATCTCTATCCTTTGTTTATGTTAATTTAACTTCGAATTGAATGGATGAAGGAAACCTTAGGGTTTACTTGACTTGTTTCAAATTGGGCAGTACAAAAGGAGGAAATTAAGACAAGCAAGCATTCCTATACACAGATTCAACCTGTGCCCATTCCCTTATGCCCATTTAAGCAATTGAACCGCAGAGAATAAGATAGTTTTGTATGGAAGCCAGCAGCATAAAGTGGAAAACCTGTGAGCTTCTTCCCATTCTAAAAGTTGGGGAGATTGGCCTTTTGTTCTACCATTCGTGAAAGTCACGTATGTCGAAGTGCTACTAACTTTTCAATTTCTTTTACCCCATTTGTGCTTTCATTTTAAATCCATTCCTGTTACGATTGTAGAAACGTCTTACTCGCAAAACAAAATCGAACCAAAGCTCAACAAAAACCACAAACCAGTTAGCTTCGCATTTGCAACGAGGATTACGAAAGTTTGTGAATTCTTGCAGTTTGGAATAAATTTCTGTGGATGACTTCATTCCCAGCAACCGCAACCGGATTAAACTATCAACTTGCCAAGGCCAATTTGGACACCGCTAGTTGGCTGTCCAGTTTAATTTCCATTCCACCACGACATATTAAAGCTGCCTTACTCAACAAGCTGTGAACGTCCATGTTTCGTCTCATCCTACAGAGAAAATCACGTTTCACGCAGAGATAAAGTCTTACAGCCACTTAATTACGTTCTTTGTCTTGAGTCATTCTCAACCCAGCCAACCCCTACACAGTCATCCTTCGAACAAGAAAGCTTCCTGAATTTCTACGACCAAACCAAAAGCCGGGTTTAGACTCCTATCACTCAATTTCTGCGAAATCTAAACATGAAGAAGAAGAGTTTGCTTGCTTTGTGCCTTGTGCTGGCTGTGGTTTCCCATGACTGTTTTCCTAAACTAGGACATCTTCTTCCACTCTTCCTCGGTTATCCTGTCTGTGAATCTAAGATTCTGAGAAGCTAGGATTGACTCAAATATAATTACTTCATGGTTGAAGTGGGTTTTGCGTGTTGAGAGGTTTCATCCTTTTCCTCCTCTCCGACGCTTCCGACCACCAAATCGTACATACAACAACCAAACCAATTTGCATGCAGCGCTCGCAGCACAAGGCTTTCTCCACTAACGTCCGCTTTCCCTTCCCTTGCTTTCACCTCCTGGGATGATGAATTGTAACCGTCCAAGCTCACTACCTACTTAATGTGTAATACTTATAGGCAAACCCACTGGGAGCCAACATCCTGTTTTGTGTACGTGGAGATTGTGTTGTACATCTTGTAGAGCAGTGCATCGTATTAAAATATAAAATTGGATGAAGTACAAGTGCACATAACGATCCATCAAAATGTTTTTTTGGGAAAGTAAAGAGAAAACTCCTAATATGAATAAGCGTTGGCGATTTGTTTGTTGTTCGGACTTGTGAAAGATTTATGATATTAAGTTGCTGATTTTTTTTTACAATGAAATATCAAGTTGCAAGTCTCACTCAAGCCATATATATTTATAAATCCGAGAAATAAATTTCAAGGAGAATGTGATTGCATCTCTTGTCAAACCCTTCCTTAAGTGATTCTTTGGTTACAAAAAACTGCAACCTTTCGCGATTGTTCACGTCTGAGCAAAATTGAAATTTAAGGGTGCTTGTCAGATAATTTTTTCTTCGTGGTGTAAATTCAATTTCATCCGTCCACCTGCCGATAGTCGTGACCCACACAAGTAAAATTTATATTTAGACCTGAGACATGATAACAAATAATGTTGAAATTATTTTTGTGCTATGCAACTGTGTGACTTGGAAACTGTTCTTGAACTTTGGTACTTGACTCGAATTGGAAACTTACATATGCCTCCAAGAACCATCATTTCCCTAGCCTTTATCCTTCTCAATTTTTAAACTGTGGGAGTTGAAGTGAACTTTTTCAGTTTAACAGAGTGATTAATTCATGGAAGAATGAATTGAGCGCAGCCCAGGGAATCCTACACTTCAAAACTTCCTTGTTCTTAACTGCAGAGTGAAAGCAAGGTGAAATTTACATTTTTACATGCTTTCTGCGATTTTAGATTGGAGAAGTGAACAACCAGGCAACCCAAAGTTTTCTGAATTTCATTCAGAGGCTTAGAGGGGCATGAAAGTGGAATTTTTATTATTAGGTTCCCTGCTGCTCCGATCTCTTCAAGAAAGTAAAATCGATCATTAAGTTGCCTCAGGGATTAAGCTATAAGAAGAAATGCCGTGTTTTACTCTTAAGGCTTACGGTCTAACCACATTAAGGATTTTATATCATGATTATTTTTATTCTTATAGCTCAAACATGCCAATGAAACTAGTTCGTGCCTTACAAAAATCTCTCAATTTCAAGAACCAAACTTTGGAAAGAACGCTTCGGCCTACGACATTAAATGAGGGCGTATAACTTCACATCCTGTTCGTAAGTTCTTCCCTTGTAACGCAGCCATGAGTTTGAAAGTGATAACCGGTCATTTCCGACTTTTCGAACATCAGTTACCTCGTGTATTTTTGAAGGAAGTGACCATTAAACTGTGATATCGATTCGCTTAACTGCCAATGAGATCAGGCGTGAATGTTCTCGACGAGGAAAACTGTCTGATACTTAGGGCGAAGATCTAATGTTAGGGGTTTGCACCAGTTTCCTGCAGTAATGGCGGACTGAATTTTCTTGCGAGGCTTCGCAAAATTGAAAATAATGGCGATACCAAAATCTCGCCATTATCAGGAATTAATGCACTGCTTGAACCTTTGAAGTGGCTGGGCAGAAAATGGTCTACAGTAGACCAGGCAAAATGAAGATGAAAGGATGAAATAAGAACTTTCTATTATTGCGAAAACTTTATCAGTCACGAAATCTAATTCGTAGAATGTAATATAATATATTTGAGCCAATTTCTTGAGTGTCAAGACTGTGCAAATGTATAACTTTTGTTTTAAGAGCATTGAGGAAATAATTTCGAGTTTTGGTTCAGAAGAAATGACAGGTTACGAAATGAAAATCGAAGTGGGTTCTTTAGTTTTCTTTGAACGCCATACCGATGCTAGGCTAAAACTTTGGAGAGCAAATTATCACCTCTTCCTGTTCCAAGTCTCACTTCAAGTCGATTCAAGAGTGGCATTAGATGGTGATAACTCACGGTTCTACTTGAAATAGTTCGTGAAGTATGTGAGGTCCCAATATTCGTAAGCGTTTCCTTGGCCAAGAATCAAAATTTTGTGAAGTCAAGCGAAAACTGGATAAATGGGTCCTTGAAACCTGGAAATCATGGGATCAGATTCCTGGCACTGCACTATGGTGCGGGTCATTGCAATGAGCGTAAATTCTTGAAAGTGAATTTTCTTTTAAAATTACAAGATTTTGCTTGGGTCCATGCAAATAGGTAGATGTAATTATGTGAACACCGAAGAATCTCTAACTTTCTCATAAATTCCAAGAAAACGGTTTGAGGCTGACTTCCATAGCCTCTAGGGCTATTAGGGGAAACCAAACGACTCTAAATTCTCCAATTTACTACCTTGATTGATTGATTGATTGATTTTGTTTATTTCCATGATTGTGATACATAACATAATATCCGAAGACATATAACGTTTTTTTCAGAATCAGATCATGCTAAAGCTATTATAAAAAGAATGATGATAAGTAGGTAAAAATTCACATTTATACATCCTGCTAGGATTGGGTCATGGTCTAATTAACAAGAACAAGTTTTTTAAGCATCAATTAATCCTAACATTGTCACTGGGTTACTAAAAAGACGTCCGATCTCTTGGAGAGGATGTGTTGCCGAACTTTCTTGTCGAAGGACTCCATGGAGCCGGACATCGTTTTTAACGCTGGGGGAAGAGAGTTCCATAACCTGATGGACTGATATACCGTCGAAGATTGGCCAGATGTTGAGCTCAGTGGGAGTTCGAAGTTGCCTTTGCATATGGATGCTCTTTCAGTTGACCGTTGGCGAAACTCTGAAGCGAGCGACGGTGAATGCTTTGATTTCAGAATGCAATGCTTGTAGACAAATTTCAAGGCGTATAGATCCCTCCGTTCACCAACACTGAGTTACCTCCTGAATTCAATTACAGTTTTCCTAACCCTGCTAGAAAAGTCTTCTTCAATACCCTCGGCTCACTTAGCTTTCGGCCAAAGACTTTATTACTAATTGTTATGAGGCAATGTGGAACTTTGAACAAATTTTCAAAGGAATGGAAACGGTAATGTACGTCTTTATTATTTTGCGGGGTAGAAATCGACCATTTCTATGAGTAGTTGTTGGCGAGGGACTCTAAAACAAGACCCGTCATAAGCTGATATTCTAGTGTAAACTATTTTACTACGTAGAAGATTAGTGTTTAAGAAATTCTCTCCACTTGGTAAATAAGCACTATAAACACCCCCAAAATTCCGTCCCCTATCATGTTACATTTTCCAAAAGGTTTCATGGTTAGTCCACAAAACATAAGTTGACTTATTACATCATTTAATAAATTATGTGCTTTCACGATTACCTATAATGAAAATAATGATTCTATTATTTCGGCTGGTATCAAGGTGAAGGCAGCCCTGTCAAAACTGAAATATTTACATTGCGTGGGTGGAGGCGAACCCTTGTGAAACCAACTTTCTCCATGGTTCAAATCCCTCTGCAAATGTGGAAACCTTAGACCATTTTGTATGCCTAGAGCTTAACGATGAGGTTTTGTTTGAGCAGACGACCTGAAAATGCACTCCCTTACGCTTAAACATTTGGATGGAAGGATGGAAACTAAAAGTTGTAAATATTGTACACGAAAAACGAGTGAGTTTCTTCTTGAACTAACTCCTCTTCCTTTTCTGGATCAATTGCTTTTTGTCTCCTGTCCTCTTTTCCTTTGATTCATTCTTCAAATATCTGCAGTTACTTGCAGGCAGCTGAATCTGTGGACTCTGGTCCTACTCGGGTCCAACTTTTCTTTAAACATATGTTTAGAGCACATTGCCCGACTTTCTCTCCCCGCACTCTCTCTCTCCAAGTGTACTCTTACGATCGATACCACTTCCAGAATATTTTGGAAGCAATCAAAAACTGGAATTACCACTCAGTTGAGCAAGTCGAAGAGGACGAGGACGAGGAACGAGGGGCTGAGAAAGTAGGAAGGATACTTACACGGCCTATAACATCAGAGAGTCAACACTAGCCCTTAACGTACCTCGAGGAAGTCAGTGAACAATGGTTCGACTTAATGGTAGTGTTCCAAAGTGTATAATAGAACTGTTGAAATAAATGAAAATGCCTTCTACCATACCAAGAGAGGAGTTGAGTCAACTTTTGTTAGAATTGGAATGGGATTCCTTTATTCTTTGTATCCGTAAGAACAACTCCAACGCAGGCAGAGGCAGAGCAACGATGTTTGAAAATGAAGCAACCCATGCCAGCCATATAGACAGACAATAAGTTCACGATGACTTCCAACTTCCAGCTTAAGACAGTCACGGAAGAAAACCTTAGAAGATCTGATTCGTAATTAGAATGAAATAGGAAAAGCCTTGCCAGTGAAAGTAGAGTAGTGCAGAGTAAGAGCCTTCGCTTCGAGTCAGTCAGTCTGCCTCTATAATAAATTCCTCCTCATCATTTCCATAACACACTTCTAAATGAAAAATTTTCTCCAGACCAAACCACGTACTGCGTGTAATGTCACACTATGGTTCCGCTACCCGGGTATTATGCGACCGAGCCTAAATTATGATTATTATATGGAAATGGAACTTAATGTCATTAAGCCTTCAACTTTGCCACTAGTGGCACGGAATAGGAGCTTAGAAAAGCTTATTCTTATGGGAATAGCAGCCTTAACCGCTATACCTTCTGTACAACCCATTTCTTGTTCCCCAAAAACCATTTGAAAAGAAATGACGCCTTTTTCTTTGCATAGGCTGCGAAGGAAAAGGATTAAGAAGAAGGAGAGGGAATGACAAAACTATTACCATCTCATCCAGAGCAAACTTCTTCTTTTACGCTCATGCCAAGGAATAAAATCACCAACTTCTAATTTACTTCACCCAAACTACAAAGAATTTAGAGAACGGCTCTAGTCTTTTCGCTCTTTAATTTCAATCACATTCAAACAATTCATTCTCTCAAGCTCTTCATTTGAACACTAAAGGGAAGCATTACATAACTGAAATAGTAGAATCCGTTGAATCTCTTTTTGTAAGTGTTCTTGCTCTTGTGAGTGGCGAGTGGAGTTGAACCAAATAGTTGCCCAAGCGTACTGTTACTGGTACACCCTCAATCTGTGCATGTTATAACATAATTTGAAACAGAATTGCAAATTATTCTGGGAAGAACTTAAGAATTGAACAATGGGAGTGGCAGAGTGTGAAAGTTGCTAGATGCGTTTTATGAATAGTAATTCTGTGAGAAGCATCCTAGGAATTATGGGAATAATTC
Source organism: Hymenaphorura dentifera (assembly GCA_034699705.1). Lineage (NCBI taxonomy): Eukaryota > Metazoa > Arthropoda > Collembola > Poduromorpha > Onychiuridae > Hymenaphorura > Hymenaphorura dentifera. The sequence continues at coordinate 7,555 of JAQGCM010002747.1, forward strand.
CAAGAATTATGCGATTTCATCAAAACATGAACGTTAAGATTTTATAAGAAGAAAGAAGAACCCGTTTGGAAATACACTATTTGAATGTAATCCGAAAGAGCAGAGAAATTTTACGAAGCACACGAATAAAAACAACGACCCTTCAAAACTACGATTAAAATCCAACCAATCACAGACTTTAAGCTTTAAGCTTGGGTGTTTTTGTGAACTCAAACAAAGTTTGGGTTTAGTCGTTCTCTTCAGCTTAGTTGCGTCTTCAGGAGTTTTCTCTAATTCAGTGCTACAGTGTAGCTATTTCTAAGATAAAAAATTCGATGCCTGGTTTCATTAAAGTTTGTATACAAGTTGAATTATGTATACTGCCGAAAATAAGAACCTGGAGCGATCAGCAAACTTTTCAAACAAACATCTGTTTTCTCCCTGGAGTCAGCTGTTCCGGCCTTGACATTAATTTTGAAAACATTTCTTCAAATATTGTAGCAGGGCAGAATTTGAAATAGAGGTGCCACCAATTGTCAACATTTTAAACATTTCAGTTGATACACCTGTATGTTATATTATGCACATTCTTGTCTACCACTTATTCTTTCAAAATTATTAGAAAACTTTTTTATTCAAACATGTTCAATTGAAAGTTGAACTAGTACAAGAAAATAGTACCACGGTTCTATTCAACATTCTATGCCTTTGTTTTCTCCTACCAACGCAAACGTAGGGGGAATTGGGAATTGTGAGTGAATTGAATATGACAATCCCAGTGAGTGAGAGAAAGTTTGATTTCGGGTCAATTGTTTCTGACTTTTCTCATTGAGCTTCTTTTGTTCTTTCTCCTCATCACATTTTCCATTTCCTCTAAGGATTTTTTTCGTCTTCTCCTTTTTTCCTAGAAAGGATATTCCTCCGGGAGAATTTTACTTCCACAAGGAAAGAATTCTGGATATAGGAAGAAGTTGAGTTGTAAGTCACTACCATGGTTCTCTTTGGTCTCCCAGCCCTCTCGATCAAGCACAGAAATATAAACTTCAGTGTGAGCGAGCTGAGATGGCCCAAATAAGATGTCTAACTGACTGCTGAGATTTCCTTTAGAATAAAATCAGCTTCAATTTCAGTTCGATGCTTTGATAAAACTAAAACTAGACGCGGGACGCCTCAATACATGTGAAAAACTGTCTCCTATAATTTAGGACTTGAACTCTTTAAGTTGTACGAGTTAGGCAAACCCAACCGAGCATGAAAAGAACAAATCTTTTATTTAAGGCAATAATTTATAATGCAGTACAGGCTCATTCTTTTCCTTAGAAAGTCCTTCGATTTATTTCGTTTCTCTCGCATCCTGGGCAAAAGCCATCCGCATTTTGTACAGCTGGTTTAAAAGACCAGCTGTGTCAAATGTCTTAAGTTTGAAATTTGTCATTTTTTTCCATGTTCAAACTACATGGAAAATATATCAAGTCAGGCTGAAATCCTCTACCCAAAAAATTCCCACAACATTCAATTGGATTTGGGAAAACCCGTTCGAAAATACCTACCCAGATTTTCATCTATAAATTTCAATGATAAGAACATCAAAACGCAGTCATAAAATCAATAGACCGCAGATTCCGGTGGCGATTCTAGACAGGAGAGACGTAACAGCAACCCTACTTTTATTACCCTCTTTAGGCCATACAAGGACAAATAGATGCGAACAGCTATTTTAGTACGGTTTGCTTGCTCAGTGAGAGGAACACGAAAGCTATACTCCAAAATTGGCAAGGTTTGTCAATACATATGTAGTGCATTTCGAGTCAGGTAATTTCCTCACTGACTCCCATCACCATTACTACTACATTCATTCACTGAAGGGAGTTCTTTCACTCTGATTTATAGTCGTTTGGCACATGACATGTGGCAGGCAATACGTGAAACTACTCTCTGCCAATACCAGGAGAAAGTGCACGTCTCTACGTGGATCTCTGAACTAGTTCTTTTCAGAGTTTTTGCGTTTATCTGCATATTTGTGCATTTTGTACATTGCACTACTACGTTTTATTTGTAGTGCACTACAACTACTAAACGTTGAAGGTTTGTAAGTTTATTTCTGTTTCTGAACGGATGCACGTCTTTCGTTCAATTCAACCCAGTAGCAGTAGAAGTCTTCTTTCTTTTATTGATTTATGAGCACTCCAAGGCATCTCCTTGAAAAATTTCTGGGGACGTAAAGTAAGTCTTAATCTGCCTTGCTAAAAATTCTGCAGACAAGAAAATGAAAGTAGGATAAGAAAACTTCCTCGTGTTTTGCATCAGAGGAAGAAGGGTTAGAATATCTGAAGTTGAGGGCAACCCGAGAAGAAGAAGAACTGGAGAAAGTCAACTGGGGAGAAAATCCATTTCTGTAGGGGTAGGACAGAGCGGAAGATAGGAAGAGCAAAAGGATCAGAAATGTTTACAAAACTTATCTCAAGAGCTCTTTCTCAGCACTCGTATTATTTACTCGGGAAAAATTTGCAAAAACATGTTGACTCTGTGTCAGCAGAGATGTGCTTTAATGATTTGCTGGTCGTTCCTTATGACAAGATTAAATTATCAACTGCGACCCTTGAAAGACCCAGAATATTTTAGTGCCAAACGGCTCAATTTAAAGCAAATTTCACGGGTTTCAATTGTCGGCTTGATTGCGATATAATAGGAAAGCTTGAATTGACCGAAATTTAAGGCCAGATTTTTAGAAATTTGTAAACCCAGAGTGTACCCACATTGTAAAATATTGCCTGCGATTTCTCTAAATTTCTCGGTGGCCTTTACACCAGTCGCATTCGATTGATTCGATTTGCCATCACACCCATCCGTTGTAATTTTCACTTGACAATAAGGACTTTTGAGAATTCTAGCTTAAGGGGCAGCGATCGACATTTCAAACGGGGAGTTCGAAACGTGGTCGAGTCTTATATCGCCAGAGCCCGAAGGA
>JAQGCM010002748.1:0-10496 GCA_034699705.1 Hymenaphorura dentifera
ATCCGTTTTGCTCATTTAGAGCAACCTCCATTTAAGTTAGTAAATTCCAAAAAATGTATGCTATCTGCCAGCAGTAAATGATATGATATTACCTTCTCGATATGCTTCAGTTTTGGTTTATCATCTTTTGGTGTATCTTTCAAGTCACCCCAGTCTGGGTCCCCTTGGTCTTTCCCCCATTTTGCGTACTTTCTCTTCTTTAGCATGGCTCGGAAATCCATGCCACTGGCATCTGCAATTCATACGTTAGTTCACTCAAACCATTTTTAAACTGAGGATGCCGTGGACGATATATCATCGTTAACTAATTTTTCTAGAATTCATTATCGGTACATTCAAATCGCGTATTTAATATTTGGTGCAAGAATCCTTACGAGCTGCTTGTTATTCATAAAATTTCAACCAATGATACAATATGTTTAGCAGGAAATTTCTAACTAAAACCTTACCGGAGACGTAGAGCGTAAGCTCTGCAGAGTCTTCACCATGACAGTTTGTGACGACCACTTTGTACATTCCTTCATCGTTGGCCTTTACTTTTCTGATAGCCAACGTGAGTAAGTTTTGTTCGCCGTCAGTCAAAAACTTATAGCGACCCCCTTCAACAATCTCAGTTATGCCCTACAATCAAAAGCTGGCGTTAGCAAAGCAAAAGCCTCCATATCTGGACTTAAAATTCAATGCTTATTTGTTCAGTATACGTGATAAAAATTTGGAAATGGATCTTATGGCTAACATTTATGATTTTACCTTGTAAAACCTAAATGTGGGCGGCGGATTGCCTTCAACTTGGACTGTGATATATGCAGTTTGATCTACAGAAAATCAAGAAAAGCATTTAAAAGTGCTCTCAGTCGCTGGCAGATGTTGGGTTGGAACGATTAGAAACCTTCAATGGCACTGTAATTTTCTTGTACATCTACAATAGCTGGTGCTCCAGCCTTTCCAGCGGCTTTGAGAGGTGATGACGGCTTGTCAATTCGATCTTCTAAATCGGCCACGCTAGGGCGTCGAACTTCTGCACTAGGCCGCCGGCGCTAAATATTTCCATCATATTTGAGTAAAATATATCACAAACTGATTTTGTAAAGCAGCAGTGAAATTTCGGAGCCAAAAACTAGTGTTAAATGCTTTCAGAGTTCGGCTTCTGATTCAGGAATCCGATTTATGGGAAACCCAACCTAAAATGGTTAGAACGAATCGAATTGGGAATGGTAGTTTCGGAAGTATATGAGGACATATAGCATTTGAAAAGAACTTGAACTCAACTCCAAAAGTGTTCGTGTTCGTGGAATCAGAACCCTGTTCAAATTAGTAGCATGAACATTCCCATAAAACACTGGTTTGAGGAGCGTTTATAGAAACTTCACTGCTCACATTGGTAAGCCGTTGAAAATTATTACAACAAATAAGCACACATGGTATCCAAATACTGCATTAGGTTTTTTTAAGCACACGTCTACTGTCAAACTCATTGGTGTAGGAAGTGCAGACAAAAATTCATTCAAAAACACATTGTTGCAAAATGTGTAGTATTGATTCTGGAGAACAATAGGGCGCAAGGTATTGCAAAATTGGAAACAAAGCTCTCTGTTATTATACGGCACAGATATTATTTATTTACAGATGGGAATGACTACAGAAACATTGAGGCAAAATGATCCCACATTGCCAACTATTGAAGAAACTACGACTAGTTTTCATGTTTGGGAAGAACGTCATCAAAAATAGGCTGTCAAAAACGTTTGAGCAGTTTTGCTCTCAGCCAACTAGACAAATTTGATTCTAGTTAGGGATTAACTCCACATCACAAAATTAGCTTATAAAACTGATTCTAAATTGGAGCAAAAACCTACCAGGCTTTCTAAGGTCAAGACAGAAAGGCATGACATTCACCCATCCTAAACTAAAAAGTAACTCAGGACAAGTTTCATCTCTGCGCACACTTCTACTGGCTAACGTTTACTACACCGCCGTGGTCCAAGAATTCAAAATAAAAAAGGAACGAAAATAAAGAAGAACAAAGCAAACGGACTTAGGACATTGGACAAGAAATTAAAAATAATTCAACAAAGAAGGACAATATATCTAAAGGCGCTCGAGACAGAATTCTGTAGAGACTAAGAGCTTGTAACTATTGACGTGATTCTCACGCTCAATAAAGTACGGTATCTTCGACTAAATCTAACTTTTTGCCAAACCTGCAATTAAACCACCCAGAACTTTAATAGGCGAAATATTCTACAGAATTTCAATTTGAAAATTTAGCAGATACCAGAAATCAATCAGATTACCTCGTATTTTTAGAAATATCAAAGCGGCAAAGCTCTATAAATATTTAACGCACTGACGATATGAACATGAACAAATTAGACGTTTGGACATATTGAGACTTTGAGACGCGAGAACAATCTATCAAAAAAATCAAATAATTCTCCGAGATTTTGTTAAGCTCATTGTCAATGCTAACCTCTTTCGGCTCCTTAGCCGCTGAGAGTAACTCTCCCGGACGAGCGCCCTTTTTCTGATTGGAAAAATAAAATAATAAAAATCAGGATAAAATAAATAAGGATAAGGCAGGAACGAGGAACCATAGTTGAAGAACTAAGAATAAAGTAAAATAAAGTAAATAATAAATAAGTAAGTACGGAGTGGATCTTGAAGGCAGCAAGAGTCGCAGAGGATTGTCCTATTACAGAAATTGGTAAATCATTTAGATGTTACAGAAGGTAGGATAAATCGAGTGGTGCTCGATCTGGGTCTTAAATCATACCGGGTTTATAATAAATCAAACGAGCAAACTGAAAACTACAACTTAGAAAGGGCGTCGTGAAAATAAACATGGTGGCGGGTAGCGGCAAGTGAAGGTGGGTGTGTGCAAGGGGAGGGGCACTACTAGCAGTAGACGAGGTTCGTCCTTTGGATTTATTCAAGTTCAAGTAAACAAGGTAAAAGTCGTTTAATCAAGGTGCGGGAATTAAAAAATCAGTGGGCGGTCAGCCAATCAGTAAAAACACTACAATTGTCCTGCTCAACCCAAATCTCACCTTGGCATCCATTAGTTCCCCAGGACGAAGTTTTCCACTCTACAACAGAGGGCAACAATGAAACCGAGGCATTTTAACATTACTAATTATTTGAAATATGAATAGATGCTTGTTTGTTGGATATTTTTTTGACGCTTTCTTCTTTTGCCTGAGGATTCTGGTGTACTAAGGACTTAACGACCAAAATAATTATAGTTGCGATGTGCCTAGCGATTTAACCCCTGCATTATTACCTTCATACTGATGAGTGTGGTAACAACTTAACTTAAGTTTCGAAGCCGAGGCTGGAAAGGAAAATAATAGTGAAGCTAAAATTAATTAAAGCGCGAGGCAAGGATGCGACACGCAACCGAGTTAAATTACATCGAAGTTAAGGTACAAAGGGTCACAAAGAGTAAAGTTAAAATTGGAGGGAAAATGGATGTGTATGTAGCCATATTGGAGTTCGTGACAATTAATTACAAATAGAGGTTGGTTATAACAACAATGTGCAAGTTAAATTACCAGACCGGCTCATTTCAACTCGTAAAAATTTAATAGCACAATCAAAACTTTATTTGCAAAACGTCATCACTTGTTACTCAAATGATAACCTGGACCAACCCACCGTTGCTGTCTCACCTTAAAGTCCAGAACCTCCCCGGGTCGAAGTTTTCTATGCTCCTAATACATAGTCACAAAATATATTCACAAAAAAGTCCAATTTCATTCAAAACATTGGGTCAATGATACTTTTGAGGCCTACTCTTCCAACTTCTCATTCTGTAAAAACTTGGTTGCGACCTTGCTTGCCTTGCCTTTCGGTAAATTGAATTTAAAAGATTGCGTGCCAGATCTCTCCGTATCGTAACTTATGGAAACACGGGTACCATCTTGGATTTAGTTTCGATAACCGGACCAACCTACCATTTTAGCCAAAAGTTTCAGCTGCTTGTTGAGTAAACCATTGTTTAACTGCGACTCAATCTAATGTTTTGAGTTTTCACCTGGTATCACCGTAATTAGGTGTGAAACCATTGCTACATATTTAGGACGAGTGTAATTCGAAGTCCCTTTATGTAATGAACTTGTAAATGTTTAGAGAATATTGTTTGGTTTAGGATTTATCGAGAATCCATAAGTCTACCTCGTCAGTGATGATGAGAGATGGTCTTCGTCCTTCTAGTTCAGGTGGAATGAGGTTTATGAGTGATCCTCCTGTGAATTGCAAAAACAAGTATGTATATAAATATGATATAAGTGCACAAAAAATTCTGTAAAATTCGATAGTAATCGTTAAATCTTGTTTTCGAATTATTTTTCGAAAGATTGCAGAACAAATTCACAATAAATAATTGTACTTACGCCGTGATGAAGGTCCACTTCCAGGCCCGAGTGAGGATTTTCTATCTCCGACTGGAGTTTTCTCTCGAACAATTTCGAGTTTCGGGGGTTGAATATTAATGGATCCTCGCGGTCCCTAGAAATCGACATACAAGCTTCAAGTGAAACCAATCTCAGCAAGAGTTAGAAAAATGAGTTGAAACTTATGGTTAGTGGTGGTACGATGCAGGTGTCAAAATGTTATTAATATTTTGCAAAGTCGATTTGATGTAACACAGTAACACACATCTATGAAAAAATCTCACTCACAAAGCTACCAAATTGCATACGGAAAACATAAAAAGACATGGCAAACAGTACGTCTCCCAGCGTTCTTATAACATTAACATTAACATTCTTATGTTAAATCTAGTAGAACAATCGTTCTCAATTTTGAAGAATAACAAATGGTGCCTTTTAAACACTCATGTGCTCTTGATGGTAGTCAATCTGTTGCAAGGAACATCAAAGTGGTGAAAAAACAATGGATAGAAATTAAGTTTGAGCCAAGAGCAACAAAGCTCACATGGGGTTTTGTTTTTGAAGTTGAGGTTAATTAGTTTACGACAGGTTGAAGAAGACGAGCACCATTTGGCTGAAATACAATTAGCAATACATCGAATGCATATTTCCTCAAATAACTTTCAGGACATCTTCTTGCACGCTCATCTCAACCCCTAAAGCTAGTTCCTCAGGCGCCAATCATTTCTCAGCATTGCAATATTTGAATCGACATCCATTACTTTGAGGTTTCCAATTCTACAATTATGAGATGCAATTTGCAAATGCAACCATCAATTACAACAACAAGTCCTCATTCAACAAAATTGTAGAAGTGCAATGTTCCCTGTTTGTTGGCTGGAAAAAGTCTACCTCATAATCAGCATTTTCTGCAGTAGGGCTCTCATTCTCACTTGCTGAGTTCCAAAGGCTAGAACTGTTCGGCTTCTGGATTTTAGGGTTCTCCATGTAATTTGCATCGGCTAAACGGGTTTGGTTTGTAGGCGCTAAGAGAGTTTCATCATTAATCTTCAGCATAGGCAAAAACGTCGAACTTCCGCCATCTTTTGTTTCAATTGTATTTGCAGATGGCGTGGATGATTGTAACTCTGACTCGTGAATAATGGATTCGTCTTCCTCATCAATTTTTGAAGAAAGTTGGTTCACTTTTGCTATCCAATCGCCTTTGCCGTATGCTTCATTGTCAAACTTCATATTTGGATTCACGGATTGGGTGCTTTGATAGTAATCTTCTGAATCCAGACTTGGGCCCGTAGTCTTGTCAGCAGTACAGCTATGATTATCGCTTTGGTACTTAAGCTAGCAATCGAACCGGATAAGGCAATTTAGATAGCAGATCGCATTTTTCACCCCATATTATTGCAAAGGTAAAGCATGCTGGTATAGTCAACGCATTTTTTAATCATTTCATTGGGCAAAGCCTGAAGACATTACCAAAATTAGCGCGGTACGCATCTTGGCTGCCGAAATTAAAAGCGTAGCAATTGAGAGCGAGCAGTTAAGTTATATTTGGCAGAGGGGATTGAAATAGTCTTTTAGCATTGCGTTTCAGCAAAATTTCATGTGTACCTTTCTGTCAGAGAAATTATCAGGAGTTTCTATCTTAGGTGGCTCCATGACTTTCGGTTTGGCGTCTACAACTTTTGGCTTTGTGTCTGCTACTTTCTACAAAACGAAGCACACAACAAACAAACAATTTCGACATCACATTAAACTGATCTACAAAAATCTTCTATTGTCGCAATGTAACATTGTACTAGACAAAACTCTTTTTAAGAGCTAAACAACTTTCTAAGGGTTCAAACAAACTTCTAATAATTGTGACTATTGAAGCCGACAAGGACAAAATTAACTCACCTCTGCTCCTTTCTTCTCCGGCTCTGCTTTCTAAACAAGGAAACAAATGAAAGGCTCAATTTTCGAAATTCTCATTTTGATTTCGAAATTCAATCTCAACATAAAATAATAAATCGTAGAATATAACAAATTAAAGAGATAGAAAAAACTAAATACAATTTTCGTAATGCAAACAGTTATTTGTCATAACGAGCATTTCCCTCGCTCATTCAAGGTCAGCTTTTCGGTGGAAATCTTTTGATTCTGTGTTAGTGAAATTACCGTCAATACTTGTAACAAACCCTGAATTAGACTGACTTAACTGAGCGATGCTCCACTTGCACTAACTTAAGTTCACAGGCATTTTAGTTTAAAGATGAAGAATGTTCTCAATCAAAATATTAGACTAAATTAGGAAAATAAAAATATCTAAATAATATATTATTTGTCTTGTGTTAAAACCCAAATGTGATCAATTGAAATAATAAATGTAGAATATCTACATGAATCAACCACAAAAAGAATATCTTAAGGTCAACGCTCTTCCAATTTCCATTGTTGAAATGCAAATAATCAAATTATCAAATGAAAGTTGAAACGCAAACAATCAAATAAAAATGTTTTTCTTTACTTTATGTTGTTGCACTAGAAAATTAGACTTGCAAAATAATATGGATCAAATGAAAAAAAATGAGCTGGAAAGAAAAACGGTAGGATGGAATATTTGCTAGTATTAACCTTGACCTGAGGTATTTTGGGTTTAGAAGGTGAATCTTTTTTGCTGACTTCAACTACACTTTCGTCACTTGGTCCATCCTCGTCTGACCCCTCCGACTCCGCCATTTCGCGCAATTCTGGCAACTAATGTTCCGTACCAGTTAATTTTTGTTATTGATTTACTTATAATGGAGGTTAAATTATTTGCAAATATCTATTATTCCCCACTTCTACTTTTCGCGATTAAACATCTCGATACTATTTAGTTCTGCCTATCAAGAGTTGCGATTTCGATATAATTCTACAAGTCCTATGTATCGCTCAAGCATTTCAAATTAAATTTAACTAACGAGAGCAGTAACTGGCTTTAATTCAGCGAAAGCATCCTCGTTCTCAAACGACTCAAATATTTTCAACTGAAAAACTATATTCTAAACTATTTTGCCTTACTTTCGCTTTATCGTCATCAGTAATTATAGTAGGAGGAGCTATCCTCGGCTCCACTGGTTTGTTTCGTCCGCCAATCTAATAGAAAACCACACAACAATGCAATGACACAAAAAGCATGCTCAACATGTACTGGCTCTGCAATGAATCGTCCAAATATCATTCAGATTTTTCGGGTAACTTACGCCATTCGCGGCAAGTTTGGGATCCTTTTTCTCCAGAGCAACTACTTTAGGCCTGTCATCTTCAGCATTAACTTTGATAGTCACATCGACAACCTTTGCTGCGTCTTTTTCAGCTTTCTACGGAGCCACAATCAAAACACGTCACACAAACACAAAGTAACTAGTCCTTTTGAGTTCATACAAAAGGTCAAATATCAAGTCTAAATTCTACAACAAAACGACTGAACTTTGGCTTAATTAAAGTTCTTATTTCAACTCAAAAATACTACTGTTCTCCAAAGGATTATGACAGTAAGTTTGTCAGCCAAACACGTCAACAAAACAAACGATTTACAACAACCATACATTTGCTAAAGTTTGTTCTAACTTCTGATCATTGCTTACCCGATAGAATCTCAGATAGTGCAGTTGTTCCCACTAAATCCTTCTAAAGGAGAAACTGAGGACTAACTGTCAATAAATCCTATCGCATGCTAGGACACAAGGTTCAGGCTTCTAACTAGTGTCTGTGCAACAAATACATACATGGCAGGCTTATCTCTGTAAAATCGTTTCTAGGCGACTGATGTTGAAATTGCGCCTTCCGTGCAAAATTGGATGCCCAATTCTTATATAAAATGGTTTATCTATCTCTATTTGGTTTGTGATTCCTAACATTTTCATTACTCCATATTGTACCTACTCAATTACGAAGTTCGAACTATTCGATTCAAGCATTTTGTATCCACTATACTTGTTGAGACGTATTACCTTTTCTGGTTCCTTTTTGGCAGGTTCTTTCTTTGCAGGTTCCAGCTTTTTCTCTTCTAACTTCTTTTTCTCCTCTACTTTTTTGATTTCTTCAGCTTTCTTTTTCTCCTCCACTTTTTTAACCTCCTCCGCTTTCTTTTTCTCTTCTACTTTCTTTGTTTCCTCAACTTTCTTTTTCTCTTCCTCCTTCTTTTTCTCCTCGACTTTCTTGGTTTCCTCAACTTTCTTTTTCTCCTCCTCTTTCTTTTTCTCTTCGACTTTCTTAGTTTCCTCAACTTTCTTTTTCTCTTCCTCCTTCTTTTTCTCTTCGACCTTCTTTATTTCCTCAACTTTCTTTTTCTCTTCCTCTTTCTTTTTCTCCTCGACTTTCTTGGTTTCCTCAACTTTCTTCTTCTCTTCCTCTTTCTTTTTCTCCTCAACTTTCTTCTTCTCTTCCTCTACTTTTTTCTCTTCAGCTTTCTTTTTCTCCTCTTCCTCCTTTTTCTTTTCGTCGGGTTTTGGTTTCTCTATCAAAGTAATCATGGAATTTAATTGTGAGCTTAGCTGCTTATCAAATTCACACGTCCATTGGTCCTATTTACAACTACCTTTGACAACCAGTTCTGCCTCTGACGAATTTTCCCCAAATTCATTTTTGACAACAATCTTGTATGTCCCACTAAACTCCTTCTTTGTTTCAGAAATAGCTAGTCTGGCTATTCGACCGTCAAAAGTTATTTTTGTTTCTTTTGTTTCTCGTATAATTGTTGTATTTCTGAAAGAAAAAACAATTATGAACTACATTTGTATATCCTTTTGCCGTATAAGTTTAGTGTACTTACTTGTACCAAGTAATTGTAACCTTCTTGTCAACCGATGACAGTTCACAAAACATTTCCGCGCTCTTCCCTTCTTCTACCATCTGTTAGGCCATCGTAATTGAATTATGTAAATAATATTGCTTACTTTAGAAAATATGTGTAAATTGTATAGTCCTACCGTGTAAACGAGTCCTTGAGCAAATTTGGGGGCTTCGCCTTCTGGCTTTTCATCCCCATCATTAATATCGGTAACTTCAACTGTTTGAGAGCTAGCTTCTCCTTTTTCGTTCTTGACAACAAATTTGTAAGCACCTTTGTCTTCTGTTGTTGTTTCTGATATTTCCAATTGAATTTTGTACTCTCCCTAATATCAGACAAAGTGGAACAATTACAATAATGACCAACTATATATGCATGATAGAACTATGAAACACAATTCATACCTTTTCAACTTGTTCGACTTTGACAACTTTTCTGTGATCCTCCTTGATTTGAGTTTTTTCTCTAAACCATTGCACCTCTGGCGGAGCTGCGCAACGAACCCGACATTCGATAACAACAACTCGCTTCTTTTCTATCCGAATTACGCGTGGTTTCTCCCGAATAACTGGTGCAACTAGAATGAATCGTAAATGAAATTATTAATTTTGTATTCTTCAAGAATAACCCGACTTTCTTACTTTCAATATTGAGAGTCAAATTTGCATTAATTTCCCCCATTTCATTTTTGATGTTGCATTTGTAAAGACCACTTTCTTCCGGTTGGGGATCCTGCAAACAGTTATGCATTTCATTTTATGCTATAAATTCATTAGATTTTAGTTCCATTTGTAGTTCTAATGTCAGTAAATAGAAAAACTGACTTTGATTTCAAGTCGAATAATGAAGATGCCTCCTTCTTCTTTGATTGAAACTGCGAATTTGGAGGAAGACGTCACTTCCTTGCCCTCGCACATCCATTTGAAATTAGGCTTTGGATCCGCTTTCACTCGGCATTCCATGATGATGAGTTTGCCATTTTGTTCTGACACAATTTTTGGTTTCTCTGCAAAAGTTGGAGCTGTTCCAGTTGGTTCCGGCTCTGCCTCTATATTTAAGTTCAAATTTGCATTGGACTCTCCGTGTTCGTTCTGCACGTGACATCGATATGTTCCGGCATCTTTGCTGCTAGGGTCCTTCATTTTAAGATAACATTTGGATTAATTGTTTGAAAAAACAGTTTAGTAGTTTGTTTCTGAATGCAATGGTCAAATTAATTGAAGAAAGTACTGATCACTGTGCTCACCTTAACTTCGAGAATGAGATCAAAGAGGTCATCCCCTGCAGGGACA
>JAQGCM010002749.1:0-10491 GCA_034699705.1 Hymenaphorura dentifera
AACCGTCCACACTCCACACCGTGGAGCAAAGAACCGGCGATCATTCGGATAGGAGTTCGATAGAGCGGAACCCCCCTCTCTCTTTTTACACTTGTCGCGGATGTTCACATACGGACCGTTCCTACACGAACTGGGAATTTGAGAACAAAAACTCAAGATTGTCTGCTGGCCCTGGCAGGAAACTCTTGGGCTGAGATTAGACTGGTTAACAAGTACAAAACAACTTTCTCTTCAACTTCCACTTTTGCTTTCTCTTAACAACAACACTCCAACTCTGTAAAAATAGAACACGTCAACACGTCAAGTGCAGAGTTTGAGCTGTTTAGCAATTTGACTCACCGTTTACAGTTGCTAAATCGAAAAGTTTTCATGCATCATTTGCCATCACAGCACGGCTACTCATCGTCTAGTTTTTATGATATTTTCATTCTTCTATGCTAAACTTGACTGGCTAATAGATTCAACTGCGTTTTCATCACAATTGTCCAAAATTGTTCTCCTTTTCCATTTTATTAGAAATATGTATGTCTGCTTTTTTGGTACTACCTCGCTCGCAAAATCCGTGATCCAGATCAAATCCGATCCTGTGGTTTCAAGTAAGGTCACCCTGCAGCGTCACCTAAACAACTGCACAAATCTTTTCCTTCCCGTCTGAGCTGTGGCTGGATTCTCTGGTCTTCAAAAAATCAGTCAATGTCAGTTAAATGGACCACGGGCGACTGACTTATATAAACTTTAGATAGCTAGGCGTGAAATCCGAAGCCTTCCACTACATTCCAAGCAATGAAATTAAATCGATCTGGCAGGATTCGTGGGATGCTATTTGAAGTAGGACATATTTTGGCACGCTGAACGCTGAAGAAATACTCTCAGTAGTGGCGTCGTTGACTTGAATTCTGTCATTTCTGATTTAAACGGGAGTCCGACGCCCGTTGGGATGGGACTACCCATCCTTACTTTTATTTATTAGCGAATCTGTCTCTTAAGAAACTACATGAGTGTTCAGTTTTGGTTTTCAAATTTTGTACTATTCAAAACTAATTAAAGAAATGCAACACACTATTCTAGTGACCAAACCTACCGGGTATGGTCAAAACGCTTAGACTTTTTGTAGGGGAGTCATCAGTTTTAATTCGATATGCGAAGTTTCGCACAAAATCACTTCACCTCAAATTTCGCACCAAGGTTTTGCGAGCATTCCATTCCAATGAGGTGTAAAACTTCTGAAAGGCCGATGTTGTTTTCTGAGTAAATGATAAAAATAGTCAGTGCAAATCTCAAGACCATCATAAAACTTCTTTCCCAAAAAATCAGTATGAACCCACACGCACGCTTCCTAGTAACGTGGTCCAAAATTAATTTCGCACTCCATAATTACGTCAAAGAGGTTTGCCGAATTTGCCGACGCAGTTTGTAATATCCTTGCAAAATAAGAATTTGTATGCACAAACCTCATCTTTACATATTTTTATTTTACTTGGGTTAAAAATATAACACATCAATTATTCATATAAAATTCTGGTCAAATCCATCATCCTGATAAGGTGAAGTGCTTATGCGAAACCCTGTTTGGTTTCGTTGCGAATGTGTTGGAATTTGGTGGAATTAGTCAACCCATTCGGCACCTGACCATATTTGGTCATTTTCTGGAAGAATAGACTAAGAGCCTTGTATTTCCTTGTTTTACATTGACTCGCTTTTCTCAGTATATGTTACTTATGAAAATCCTGCCTTTAAGTTCATTATGAGGAACTTAAGCATTTTCATTGCATGTATAAAATAAAGGTAGAAGAGTGGAATAGGAGTGGTACGTGGGGGCAAGAAGAGAAGACAGACGAAGAGAGTAAAGCGATAAGAGACTCTTGCTCTTGTGTTTTTGGCTTTACATTAAGAGAGAAAAATAAAGACACACTTTAACACACAACTTGATTTTCAGTCGTCAAGTTTATTTCGCCTTTTTGATTTCTGGCTACCAAAAATCACTCGCCTGACTGTTAGAGACGGAGGCGATCAAGAAACTGAACCCCGAACGTTGCGGAAAAAACGTTTCAAAGTGATAAATATTCAACAGGTTTTAAATATCTTTTGAGCATTTTTGAGTTCGTAGAAATTTTGTGAGAAAGAACAGGGTTTAAATTATCGAGTCTTTCTGCCGTATTATTTAGTTTTGGAATAAACTTCGAAGTGAGAAGACGCAACTAAAGATTCATTGTTCCGAGTGTTGTCAATGGCTCCCAAGGAGATCATCTCCAATCCCAGACGCAGAGTTTGGCATGAAATCACGACAATACTTTTCGTTTTTTCGGAATTTCAAACAACCCAAAGTTTTTTGAGTGCCTGTAATTCAAGTACCATTGGAGTTTGTGAAAATGGCGGGGAAGATGGATTGTTTTGTCATGGCGGCTTCAGGCGTGGTTGGCACTTTGAATCTGCGCGGGAAGAGATCAATTCAACACACGTGACCAATTTCCATCCAGAATGTATCAACTCGGATTCCTTTGCAGACGCCAACATCTCTTTCGTCTTCACACATGAATCCTGCGTAATTAAACACCAAGGGTCCAATTGCGAGGCAGACAACCAGATGGCCAGAATAGAAAATCAAGGAACTGGATTTTGTTTGACTTTAAATTCATTTCAAAATGAAGAATCATACAGTTTATGTGATGACGTCACAAGTGGGCGTCAACGTCGGGACACTGGCTCCACCTCAATTCGGACAACCCCTCCTGATAGTGGTTTCTGTCAATCCAACACGATTGGAGTTTGTGGAATTGGGAGGTCAACAGGGTTATTTTGTTCCGGAGGATTCAGACGTGGATGGCAATTTGAGGTCTCCAGACGATACGATGGCTTTTTCGATTCATTCACGAGAAACGGTTTGACTGACTGTATTAGCTCCGCCTCTTTCTCGGGACACTTGCCAATAGCCTTTATCTATTCACACGAATGGTGTCTCGTAAGATATTCTGGGAGGAACTGTGGGGGAGTCGGAACGACCTTTGACATTAGGTCACACATGAATGGCTTCTGCGTTGAGAAAGAGTCCTTTGATGACCTTTATTCCTTCAGTTTGTGTGAAACTACATTCATTCAGCCAACAACTGCAAGTTATCCAGAAACAACAACAACAACAACAATGAGTTATCCGAAGATGACAACAAGAACGAGTCATACAGAGACAACAACACGAACAAGTCATCCAGTACCGACAACAACAAGAACTGCAAGTTATCGAGAGCCCACAACAACAAGTTATCGACAGCCGACAACGACAAATCGTGGCGGCAGTTTCGTCCCAATTGTTCCTGTTGTTCCTCCTAATGGAGGAGGCGGAGGCGGAAGTTCTGGCGGTGGCGGAGGTTTTCCGGTTCCTATTGTTCCTGTTCCAATTGTCCCTGTTCCCATTGTTCCTGTTGTTCCTAGTGGTGGTGGAAGTTCCGACGGTGGCAATTCTGAAACAGATCCAGACGACAATCCTACACGTCCTCCACGAACAACGCGCATGCCCAGGTCATCAGAACCAACAACCGATAAGTCTCATACTGAAGAAACAATTACAAAGACTGAACCCACCACCAAATCTGAGTGCGAGTGCACTTGTCCGACCGCCCAACCTATCACGCCAAACCCTCATCCCAAACCAACGGAAAGAACAACCTCGCCCTACGATTCGACAACCAAGAGACATGGGAGCACAACCAAACACCCCAGCACGACAACAACACCGATAACTACAACAACCGTAGAACCCGAGTTCTGTCCGATTCCGTCCTGGTCAAATGGAGAAGGCGCACCGCGTCGTCGCAAAAGACAAGCGAACCGCCAAAGCGAATTCGAACTTTTATTTCTTGGTCTATTTGCACCAACTGAACGGTATCCCGTCCACCAGTACTTGGATTTAACGGTGGCCAACACTCCCATAAATATGGTCCTCCACTCAGTTATACAAATTCCCAACAGAGAAGCATTCAATCTGCCTCGAGCCATCACAGCAAGTATATCATCAGATTCTGGTGACGGTGACCGTACACCCTTCAATGCTGGTTTTGAAATTGAAATGATAAATATGAACGCCCGAGGGTATGGGGGAAACGCTTATGCGAGACCAAAAGATGACAAAGGACATTTGGTGGCTTCGAGATTCAATGGTCCTGCAAAATGGTACAATTTAGTGCCACAATCACCCCTCCTGAATAGGAATTTTCAAATGATGGATGCTGGAGGGTTTCTGGATCGGTCTTGGTATCAACAGGAAGAGGCAGTCGCGACATGGCTAAGAGAACAGAGATGTTCATCTGTTGCTTGGGGTGTTTTTATACATTATGATTTCAACAGCACAACCAGTCCTTTCAGACCAATCGGATTCACCCTGGAAATGAAGTTTTACAGACTCGGGGACTTTCAGAATTCACCGAAGAGAGTGTGGACCAGAAAATTTAGTAATATGATTGAATGTACAATATATTAATAGTTTTCGACTCTGTCAATCATTCCACCTTAGTGTTGCCGAGAGAAGCTCGAATTTTAATAAAAATTTACAAAACTTGGAGTCAAAAATATTAGTCTACTTTTAGCCAATTTGTACAAGTTGAGCTGATTGACCTCTCAAAGAGTTCATTGAATGTTTATTTCGGGAATTGAATTTCCCCAGCTGCAGGCAACTCCTGTCACTTCCGTCATCTGAAAGCAAATGTTTGCATGTCCAATTTGACGAGGTTTGCTTGCGATGCGATCGTTGTTGAATTGACGTATTAGCGAATCACCTGCGCTTCGACTTTGGCAAAGCAATGCGTCGTACTTCATTCCGGACTTTATATTTATTAAGAAAAGATGGCTCAGAATCTGACCGAATTCCGGCAGCCGTCGACGTCACAGGTGTCATCGATTTTGTCTAGTCATTATATTTCCGGAAGTGTCTTCCGTCTGGCCAAGCCACCCTGCCTACTAATTGATTTGCTCCATTCGTGCGACTATTTGCCATTTTTCTCTATCCCCTCGACAGCAGCAGTCTCATCCTTAGTGTACCTGTGTACCAAATTCAATTCGGATGCTCCTAGAATTTTAACATCTTTCCGAGTAGCTCTAGCTGTTACCTTGGCTAATCTGCGTATAAAATTCTGCCTAGTAAATTCACAAGACACGTCCGTCTACTGCTGACGTAAATATTCATTTGTGCACGACTCACATAACATATTATACTCGAACTGAATAAGAAATATTGAATCTTGGCTAGTACAGTGACTGACTGAGCTGAACTGAACTGAGCGGGACTGATTACAACTCTGACTTACATATTTCTCCTTTCACCGCATTGCTCATCTTAGACAGCTTATCAAAATAACATTTTCGTGATTTAATCAAATTCAATCGAGCGTCGTAGTCTTGGTCTTCTTTTTGGTCGTCCCATCATATCATTCATCGACTTATTGTTAGTCATTGTTCAGCAGTCAACGCCATTGAATGGGGCAAAAAATAATCAACTAATTGGAAAGTTTCTATTCTTCGTATTACGACGAAAAGGATAAATTTAGCTATTTCTACTCAGCCGTTCATCTGCTTTCCAACATTCAATCTGCGAAAGATGCAGTAACGGGCACGGTGCTAGTCATATTTTTGACCGACTTAGCCAACCACTTATGTCACTATATTCTTTTCAAAAATATCGTCTATTCCATTCAATCCTTTCTAATAATTTGCAAGAAGAACGACAATGGCAGCACGCCTTTATAAATCCGGCCATTGCTTTTAAAATAGAGGCGATTGTAATCAAGTCTACTCGAGTCATGAGTCATGATCCACTATCCCGAGAGTAGTGATTATTTATAGAATTTGGTTCAAATTTAAGACTTGGTCAAAACACAAGAATGGCATACGGACGACGCTGACAAGAAATTTGGCAGAGTGTTTAGATCAAAATTAAATATGGACAAATTTGTTTTCGGAATTTCAAATTTACGAGATTTAAACGCCCCCGGGAAACGTCTTTTCGAGTCCTTTAGTGTCGCCTTTTGACTTGTTACTTTGGCTCAGACAGACGTTGTGGTTTCTAATAATCGAAATTGCGAGTTGTAAGACCGACTTCATTTAAGTTAACTCAACTGCGCTTATAAATTTATTCATGTTACCAATATGAACCATTTCCATCGACGTCCCACATCGTAAACATTATACAAGACATAATATGTCTTGTATAATATGTACTTATATGTAGTTTTACACTTTTTAAAAAAAATTAATCAGCAATTACGCAATGGTCGTGGTTGGATGCAATTGTTGCACTACTTTGCCTTGCTCTTCCTGCTGTTTCTAATGTGTGCACATCGATACATTAATCTTTTCCACTCAAAAAACGTAACCTGAAAAAAATCTTAACCACAAAATTGATAGGAGCTAAGACAACGCAAAATCATTCAATTCGCAGCCTGAAATCGTTTGGTTCCAAAAGGATGCCTCTCAGAATCCAAAGCGAAAAGCACTTAAGATATGTGACCTCTGTCTGCGTCCTTAGAAAAATACATTCGTTTGAGCTCTTGTGATTCTTGTGCTTGCCTCATTACAACTATCTCAGTATTTCTTTCATAGTCTATCCAGAGCAAGATCAATCGTAATAAAGTGGTCCAATTAATTTGAAGGCGGCTGGATACGATGCTGCAAGAGGACAATCATGATTTTGGACGATGACCATTTATCAAAAACTGTCACTGCCCAAAAAGCGAGTTCAGAAATGCGAAAATGCAACCTGATAGCTATCCGAATTCACCAATCCGACAAATCCAAATTAAATGTCGGAATTGGAATAATTAAATTCTTTTTTCTTTAATATTCCCATATTTAGTGCAAAACCAGCCGTATTGGAAGATTGAAAAACACTCAGGCTAAACCTGAGGGTTGAATCTGCAAAAACTGTCTCCCCATTTGCCACGAAATTAAATGCTGATAAATTGTAAATAAGGCAGCCGTTTGGGAACACCTGAATTTGATCTGCGAACGGCTTCTAATTTCGCTCTAAATTGCAATCCTCCGCACTTGAAGCATTTCCAACCATTTCTGAATATTTTGCAGTGCGCACGAGCAATCGGTGCTGTTAAAAGTTTCTTCAATTTTCAATGTACTTCTTTTTAAGACGTTTGAAGTAAAACATCACACAAGAAATAATGAAAAAAAGCGAAGCCAAAATTCTATCTGTCCTGGCTAATATGTTCAATGAAACTGAGTTGAAAATGAGTCTAAAAAGATTTTGATTATTAAAAACAGAAAACTAATTAACGAACTAGTTGGCTGACACTATCAATCAAAATTAGCTGCTCCTCATTGTGTACGGCGAAATTACGCTGCAGAGAGGTTTTCATTGTTGCCTGGATGGAGGCGGATGCATGTGAACTCACATCTGACACACAGCTATTCATGTCGAAAGCCTTTCTTATGGCTGAGATGGGATGTCAAAAATATTTCCTTTGACTACATTGAGAAGAAAAAGAAGGAACCCAAGCCTAAAGTGCGTGGGTTCCTATTTTTCCTATTGGTTCCTAGTTATCATTTTCCTTAGACAGATTTACTTATTCGGCGATATTGTAATGATTTGCTGAAATGTTTGGCCTGGCCGCTTATTGAAGAAATAGTGTGCTCCTCAAAGGCAACAAAATATTCGCTCCACAATTTGCTTAGAAATGACGCACTACAGTAGCTCATCAATTCAAGTAAATTATTGTTATGCAGCCAGTTTCAGACGGTAGAACTTTGGTTCACTGATTTTGTCGAAAGTAAATTTGTGACAATTACACCGGCTTTTTTGTAGGAAAGGGTTGCTAAGAACAGGTTTAAGAAAGCGTAAGATATCACGATGCCAGCAACAACCAATTTATTCGACTACTTATTTGGTAATCGTGATTTTTCAATACCAAATTGATAAGCATAAATTTACACAACACTGTAGAATTTGATGTTTTGAATCCATAAATTCCAGCAAACCAAGGTGTAGTGCAGATGATTCGCGCTTCATTCGTTGAACAAATGGTCCTTCAAAACCTGAAAAAAGTTGCAGTATGTGTTCAGCATAGAATGATTCCCGATACGAGATTTATTCGTTTGGGTAAGGATATATAAATAAATTCTGTTTGTCACAAAATTAGACTTCGAAATTTGAATTTAATCTTTACAATTTTTATGTATTTCAGAAGCTTTGCAACTTAAATTGGCAAAGATATCTAAGGTCCACTTCACCGAGAACAAATCCTAAAGATTGTTCTAAAGCGGTTTGAAAGAACTTGTTTAAAAGGCTGAGTTGCATATGTACCAGACTTTTCTACGAGTGAAACTTGAGCCGCGTAAAACTCAAAGCCCTCGCGGTAAGGAAAATATTCCAGCCTATGTAAACCTTAGGCAACAACCTGTTGTTCTTCCTAAGGTTTCTACTTTTGGCTTTTATGAATACTAAACTATTTCACTCCAAAGCGCAATGTGTTACAATTCAAGCAGGCATGGGAATGGGAATGTGCTTTCATTTTGGCAAAATTTCAGGTGTAACGATGCAAAAACTAAATTGTTCACTTCGGAACTCATGCCAAAACAACACACTATGCTGCAAAATTCGAGATATCCTAAAATTCTCAAAAAATGTAGAAACCTTGTCTGTGCAGTTGTGCAGTGCAGCACAAATGCCGCACAAAGCAACCGAAGCTAGCCGACTAGTAGTTTTCACTCTGCAGAACATCCCATCGCTGTGAAGTTCAAAGTGAAAGCCAGCCAGCCAAAGTAGGGTGAGCAAAGCAAACCTTTGCTCTCCAATTTTTGCAGGCACATACTTTATTCTCACTCCTCGCTGCTGCTGGCTGACTCCTGTTGCATAACAACCCCCACGTTCCAAACTTGACTGGTTAGTCTGAACTTAGAGTTTGACGAGAACACACCGAAATTCAGAGCAGTCAAAATCAAAGAGAACTGTGGTGTGGTGGCATTTGTGGAAATGTCAGCTCGGTTCGGCAGTCAATCTAGTAGCCAGTTTGTGGTCAACGACAGAGCCAATTCATTTTCTCTCCCAACTAATCGCAATGTGTTGACTTTCTCCTTTGATTTCACTGCAGAGTATTAATGTTCAAGAGGTTACATACAAAATGAACCCAAAACCAATTGTGGAAAATAAAGACGGTGTGGAATTTACTTTACAGAATTCAATTTTGTTGTCTTTTTTTTTGAGAGCAGACAGGATGTGGTGTGTTCTTGTTGTTTATGCACAATTTGACTGTGAAAGTTGTGACTTTGACTCTTGCTAGTGTGGACAGAAAGTCTGTACACAGTGCAAAAGTGTGCTCAGTTTGTCTACACCGAATTATGCCTTTGTGTTGGATCCAAAACACAACAGACCACGTGTTAAACATTTGAGTGAGGAAGTAATCCACATCAAACAGTTTCAGGCAAGATCTGCATAACATGAGAATTTCCAAACAGCTACTTGCTAATTAAGCAGATGTTCCTGGAAGTTATCTGAAATATAAATCAGAATTTTTAAATATTGGACTATTTGTTGGAGACGTCCAAATATACAAGTTCGAATTTTTGCAATTTTTCCTTCGTCTCTGCATCCTTTCTTGTTGAAGAAATCTTCTCAAAATATTTTCATTAATAGTATGTAGATATCTGAGACAAGTCCTTCGCTACCGAGGACACACTTAGAGTACATTTCAATGCGAAGCACTCAATAATTGGGGTCGTCTACCATCTGAAACATAAATTATCTAGTTCACATGTTAAACTTTTCCTTGGCGACTTAGAAATTTTCAAAATGTAAAAGTACCAACTTGCCAATTGCCTTCCTCTCAGACTTTCTTGATGACAAAATCTTCTCAATATATTTTCATTAATAATTTCGTCACTTTCACTACACTTGACCTCTGGTGAAATATTTTGGTAATTTGTTAGGATTTGTCAATCAAGTCTTCAAATTGAAGACTTTTGAAATCTGGATACAATTGCATACGTTTTTGTACGCAGCGTCAGTGGTAAATACCGATCATCCGATTTTGTGTTCGAAACTAGGTGTGCATTACCACTTTTAGTTTGAATTTCCGTACATTTTTGCTAGGTAGAATTTCAAACACTTACGTTGCCGGAATTTGCAGACTAAGTTACAATTTTTTTGAAAGTTGATTGTATGAAAATAATTGATGACAGCGCCAGCATTTTTGTTCAAGATTGCCAAGTATAATTGCGCAACTGAACTCAAACGAACTATTTGAAAGTGCAAACGTACATTTAGTCAAGTGCACGTCAAGATTGCAGATTACAATCTCTTTTCAGTTTGAATTTCATTGAGAGCTTATATTTACCCATATAACGTAATCTGCAAGGAGAATTCACTTTTTTGCTAGGTGATTGATCTATCAGGAGGTCTCGTAACTAGGGTAGTTACGCAAAGGTCCATTTTTTCCACTTTCGGGCAGAAGTTAAGGATGCCTTAGCAACAATCAAAAAATTTGAAATTTAAAATTAAAT